>VUJU01001992.1:0-44703 GCA_009835225.1 Aphis craccivora
TAATAAATTTTTATAAATTAAAATATTCAACTTCAACTACAATTTAAAATTCAACAAATTCGTAATTGAATTACAAGATAATAAGAAAATAATCAATTTTGAGTTAATTTAGTTTTGTGTATAGGTAATTTCTTAGTTTTCCCTGTTATTGATTTCTATTTATCAAAAAAAGTAAAGTACAATCCATTCCGCTTAATAGTGACCCTGGTTAATTAGAACAATCGCTTATTCGGGACAATTTTTCAATCACGAAAACAAATGTATACTCTTGTGGCCTGTGAGGTAAATGTTCACCGCTTATTCGGGCCGCAAATCCGGATAATTGGGACATTTACATCGAGTATATTAATAGATCAATAGTCCGACAATCGCGACGGACTCGAGTAATCGATTAGATTATAAATTTAATATGTTAGGTAGTAGCATAGAAAAGAGATTAGTAAGGGTAGTAGGTACATAGATACATTTTATCTTATCGTATGTTCAAATCTGATGAGTGTTAAAATAAAATGTTATTTATGATAATAAGAGTGTATTTTTATAAATAGGTAATTAGGGTATAATACCTATCATTGTATTATTGTAATAATAAAAATATAAAAATCAGTTTTTCCAATAGATTTATATTATCTTCGTTTTTTAAATTTCATATTGGAACAACCGCTTTATTGGGACAAATTAACATGCAACCGACGTGTCCCAATAAAATGGAATCGACTGTAATAGAAATTTGGAAACTTCACTTTTGATCCCCCAAAAGTACCAACCAGATTCATTTTTCAAACAGAAAAATTATACTACATTTGAAAATTTTCCATCTATTTCTTATATTATAAAATGGTTTTAGATATACACAAAAAAACAGATAATTTTAAAATTAATACTTCCTTAGCTCTGCTAAAAATCGAAAATAATATCGAATTTGTTTTAACAATAATTAGCTTATGAGAAGGTTATCTTTCAAAATATTATGTAGGCTTCCAAATTAGAATGTTTAGGTATATTTGGACTTATGAAATACTTTCACATTCTTATCAGTGTAGGCCGTAAGGAATTGAAATTTCGAACCCTACATAACCATCCACAATTTTTTTTAAATAAACTTAGGTAGTTAGGTACTTAGTACTTACCGATGTAGCGAAATTTTTGGATTTAATTATTTCACTTATTCCTATTAAATTATACGTCTATATTTTAACATTATGCTACCATACTATAGAGATAGTTAATATTATGAACAATTACATATAAAAAATGAAGTACCCTTTTGCGGATTGTGACAGTGTGTTTGGAACCAACGGATACGTCGATGTTAAATTTATTACCTAATGATATTGGAGAATGGATTAAAGATGAACAAGAGGATTTACTGGGCATACTAAAAGCCAAATAAAAGTCAGTATATAATTGTATCTTTTAGAATCGGATAAATAATTGTATTAAATACCAACATTTTTGTATTCACTGTGTGAAATGTCTTTACTTATTAGTTATTACTTTTATTATCGCAATGCAAGCGCAGATCCAGAAATTACATACGAGGAGGGAGAATCTTGGATACAATTTTAGCCTGAGTCTGATTCAAGTACAGCTATATAGTGTATAACAAAGTGTTGAACGCTAAAACGGAATTCTATAGCAGGCAGTTTTAAAATAAATAAATAAAATATTTTATACAAGGCTTTATTATTTATTTTGTTGCCGAAAACAAATATACTAGATTTCACTGGTCTTTAGAGACGGTTATCGCCACTTGGATCTGCGTCTGCTGCAATGTCTGGGATGATAAATTGCATATTATATTGATATAAATAACTTTAAAAAGTTGGTAAGTGGGTACCGCTCTGCTGTACATTAGGTGCCGAATGGATCATTATTATATATTATACGAGTGTTAAATTTGAATCCAATGACCTATCAGGTATCATATAGGTATTATATAGGTATCATTGTATACGAAAAACGATTCTGAACGGAGATAACTTATTGTCAGCCTAGGATATAATTTCCAGTGGTTAATGAAAAAGGTGGGTTATGTTTTAATGGCCTGAATACACCAAAATTTAAGTTCTTTTATAATTAAAGGAAGCTAAACTTATGAAAAATCTTGTATTCAATTTTCAACTCTTAGCTACTTATACAAAAATTTTTATATGAACTATACCTACAAAATAATTTGCAAATATTCATGATTTTTGACGAATTTTTGTCAATATTTGAACTTCAAATGCTAATAAAAAAATTGTGCTTATGTAATCTTATAATTTTTAAATCGGTATAAGATTAACTATTAGGAACTTTGTATTAAATTTTCAAGTATTTTGATTGGGCCAAAAAAATTTTATCGACACTTCAAACAATTTTTTTTAGAAAAATTGAAAATTTCAGTTGTCTATAAATARCTCAAAAAAAGTCAAAATATTTTGAAACTCAAATCATGTAAAGAAAACGYGAATCTTAATAACTTTTAAAATTTTCAAGTATCTATGACTTATACTTWTTGAATAAAAGCAATTATTTAAAATCTTTTGAGGATTAAAACGCGTTACGCTATTTCCTGAAAATTTAAAATTCAAACGCACTTAAAATTGTTACTATAATGATGCTACGAGTTTTTTCTAAATCTACTCGAAGGAAAACTTATGGAAAACTTAGTGTTGTATTTTTAATCCTTAGTTATAAACACAAAAAATTTTATGATTTTTCAACTTCAAAACTACTTGCAAATTTTCGCGTTTTCGACAGATTTCGTAAAAATTTGATCTATAAACGATTATAAAAAAAAATTGTGACTAGCGATTTTTAATTTTTTTTTAACTGCAATTAGAACAACTCATAAGGAAAAATTTTCAAAACTTTTTGGTCATCCAACATTTTTTTATCGATACTTCAAAAAAAATTTTTCAAAATAATTGAAAATTTCTGTGGTCTATAAATAACTCAAAAAAAGTCAAACATTTTTGAAAATTTTACTGTATATAGATAACACTGACATAAACATTTGGTGAAAATTTCAAGTATTTATAGTGATTAGTTTTTGAATTACAACCATATAAAAAAATCGATTTGGTCGAAAACTTGTTTAGCGTAAAATTTTCCGTTTTTCCTTAATTTTATTTTGGTTTTTCCCGGCGCTTTTGAAAACTATTGCAAAATTCAAAAAATGACCTCCCCAATGCACCAACTAGATTCATTCTTCTACATGAAACCACCCCCAAAGTTTGAAATTGAAGCATTATTTCGACACGTTCTCGTGTACACACACAAAAAATAAAAACACACAGAACATTGTAAAATCAATACATTCATCGCTCCGCTCAGAATCTAAAATGAATGCTTTATTATTATTTTATAAATGAAATATCTTTAGATATCATTAATGACCTCTTCGAAAGACAAAATATTAGGGTCACAAGTCTTTAAAATTCACCCCTTACAAAATTCTAGAGATTAGTTAAAATAAATTTTCCAAATAAAAATCTAATATCTAAAAGTATAGTAGTAGATACAATTAACTAAATGTAACTTTATCAAAGACTTAATTGGTAAACAAGTATGAAAGTGAATCTAGGATATTTGACACTCAATAATAGGAAAATTGATACCCGCTGATAGGACAATCGACAACGAATATAAAATTCATAAATACTGAATAATCAGCATATAATCTTTTAATACAATAATATAATTCAAAAGTTTATTTTAATAAAATGAAAAGATTAAACTAAATATAAATAATAGGTAAAAAGAATAAAAGATAATATTCAAATTTAGTGTTTAATTACATAGGATAGGTTTTTTAAAAAAAATATTCAGTATTTGTTTTGAATTGAGAAATTTTACATATCTATATGTTTAAGCCTTTCTTCGTTTGATTTAATTTTATTATCTCCATTGAGGTTATGGAGTTCATCATATTTTGTAAAGCTTCAATAAATATTATATGTATGTGGATGTTTAAATCTAATTAAATTTTAGAACTTATTGTTCCAACCTTTTGATATATTATTAGTCCTATTATTTAACCTAACTAATAACTATATGGCCTATTGTAATTGTAATCGGTGTCAATTGTCCGTGTTCTAAAAATATTGGTGCAAAAAGTCCGATATCGGCAAAACCCTTGGATGTCAATAAATTGTCCAAATACCTATGAAAATATTGTGGGAAAAGTGTACATACATATTTTAAGGCCATAAAAGTATTCCACTGAGAGAATACAACTGACGTTTAAAACATATTATTATTTGTTAGTTCTGATAAATTGAAGCTAATTAAAGAAAGTATACTTAGTATCATACTATTTTTAATAGTGAATATAATATATATTATATATTTTTTGTATCTTATTATATATTAACTATTTAACTAAAAATATTGTCAATATATTATACACTCAGGCTAAATTCAAAATAACCAATTACAATCCCAAACCCTAATATATAATTAATAATTTATATGATGTGCACTGTACAGTGTGGATTATGCAGGAGGATGTATACAATTTGCAGATGATGGATCTACATACTTGGTATTCAACAACAGTTTGCATAAAACAAAAAACAAAGAAGATACAATATTCAGTAAAAAAATGACATAGATGTTTACCAAGTCCAACAATTAACTACATTTACAATGAAATTTTGCTGTTGATCTTAACAAGTTTTGATCATCCAGATTTTTATTTGCAGATGAATACTTAATTGTAATTTAAACTTGATAAACTTCTAGAATAAAGAGCAGGATTTGTAATAAAAGATAATCAAAACAGTCGAAATGTTAACATAATAATTTATAAAGCATATATTTAATATTATGCTCACAATTTGTTATAAAAGTTGCAGTCGTGACTAAATAAAGTATAAATTATATAATTTAATGAGACATGTTTGGTTAGTTCTTATTCCCCTCAATAGTCCCAGTTTACATATTTTTAAGACACTTATATTTATTTTACAAATGACCATTGAGTTTGTGTGTAATTACATAAGTATAATATAATAATAATAATAATAATAAAAAAAAAAAGAAACATAAATTAAACCCATTAAATAGTTTACAACTGTAATCAAGAGAAAAAAATATATAAATGTTTTAAGGAGTAGATCATTACAATCCTATTTTTGTAAATTCAAAACATCAGTTTCCAAAAATAATTTATATAAACAACATGATAGTAATAAGCAAATAAAACAATTTGAACTATTTAAAATGGTTTTAGAAGCATATAAATAAAAAAAAAAAGAAATGATGTATAAATATACAGACACACACACACACACATATTATTATTTATAATATATGTCGTATATAAAATAGGCCAATGATTTTTGAAAAATATATTCAACATTTCCATTGGATTTCAGTATTCACTTAGTTATTTTCATTATACACATTAATTTCTCTTTAATTATTAAAAAAAATCAACCATGACTCAATAATCTCTAAGATACTTTACATTACAATTAATTATTTATATACACAAACATAATTTAATACTTTACAAAGAAAAAATATATGTAATTAAAAAATTTATTTATATTAACAAATAATTGAGTTAATAAAAAATAGTAATTTTAGTCTCGTATCATTTATATTTATAATATGTTACAAACGCCTTGCACAAATAGGCAAAAACAACTATATTTCACTTAACCATTAACACATTGTCACGTTTTAAATACGCCTTAAAAAAAAAAAATGACAGTATTTTTTAAGAGAAAAACTAACAAAATTGTCATCAGACAATACAACTATTATTATTGTTATTTATATTTTAATAAATAATAATAATAATAATAATAAAAACATTTTTTTTTAAAGTAACCCTGTGTTAATATGATTCAACATAGAGAAAAAAGAAAAAACCCCCAATGTCCATGAAGGCCAACTAAGTATAAATATCTATCTCACTAAGGGGTTTCATTTTGATAACTATACATCTAAAAAATAATAAATTAACATAAATTATAGTTATAAAAAAAATTATGTATTTAAAAAATATTCTTGCAATTCTCATATGTGGCCCAGGCGTGGCAAAATACGTACCAAAATGTCTGTAAAAATAACGAACTATCTGCCTTTATTATCAAATGCCGAGAGTGCAGCAATTGTGTCATTTCTTCTGTAGTACAGCAAATATGGCATACATGGAGGTTTTGGTTGACAAACTTCTTTGTCAGTGACAAAACGTACAGACGCATCATCAAACCGTAACCATCTACCGAGTGCCACATAGAACACATCAGCAAAGTAATGACCTTTATTTGCCTCTTTACCATCATGATAAACAACTGCAAAAATAAATAAAAATATATGGTAATTTAATAAAAGAAATTTGTAAAATATAGCAAGGTTTTATTATAAAATATTTAGCATAAACTATATTTGTTTAGAATTAAAATGTATGAACATAATATTTCCATACACAGAAGCTATAAATTTCTTCATCCATCTATTCCAAAAAATATCATTTTAGAAATATTTATATAAAATGAGGAAAAACAGTTTATTTAGGAATCATAATAAAAGATTAAAACAAAAATAAAAATTAGGAAAATTCCATATGCACAAATTGAAGATAATACGCCTGTTCTTAGCATACTCTTTCAACAAAATGGAGTTATATGAGCCGGTTTAAATAATTTGTCTAGAAATCTAATATATATATTTATAATGGTCACTGTTTCAGCTATTTCTTTAGAAAAATTCATAAGTAGAAAAATTCCATACACACAAACCGAAGATAATATGCCCGCTCTTAGCACACCCATATAACAAAATGTAGTTATATGAGCCGGCTTAAATAAAACGGGGTTAAATTAAATATTTTGAATGGATTTCTAATATATAAATTTATAATGGTCACTGTTTCAGCTATTTCTTTAGAAAAATTCACAAGTAGAAAAATTCCATACACACAAACCGAAGATAATATGCCCGCTCTTAGCACACCCATATAACAAAATGTAGTTGTATGAGCCGGCTTAAATAAAACGGGGTTAAATAAATATTTTGGCTGGATTTCTATTATATAAATTTATAATTATCACTGTTTCAGCTATTTCTTTAGAAAAATTCAAAAGTAGAAAAATTCCATACACACAAACTGAAGATAATATGCCCGCTCTTAGCACACCCATATAACAAAATGTAGTTATATGAGCCGGCTTAAATAAAACGGGGTTGAATGGTTGTGCAAAACTACATTAAAAAAATGTTTACCTGCAAAAAGCTTATACTGCCTCGTCTTCATGTTGATCTTGGAATTTTTTGATATGAGCCCTGCAAGAAAAAAAACAATTTTAATTCAATACCACAATAATGTTTAATCAGTACACAAAGATATAAATACTATAATCATAATCCATAAATTTATATAGTACATTAAAATTTGTGAAAGATTTTGTAATTTTCGTTATTCTGACCATATAATATTGTTGTTTAGCATAGGTCAACTGTCAGAAAATAGTTTTAATTTACCACTTTTGAATACTAATTAAGTATCAATATTTAACTAAAAATATACTAAAAGTGGAAAAATACATACTTTATATTTATTATTAAGAAATTATTTGTATGACACTAAACTAAGCTCTTGAATATAAGTTATCCAAATGCTACTCTTAAGAGTCAAATTTATGTACCCAAATTTCAAAAACAAATCTATGAAATATACTCAGATCTGAAGGAAATAGAAAAATGGAATGTTTTTATTTAACAAAAAAATTAACACTTACTAGGTTCAATTTTAAGATCAACAGAAAACTCGACGTTTTTCACAATTTTTGTCAGTTTTTGTTGCTTGTATTCAAAACATTTAAGATGCAATAACAAGACATAAGGTAGTTCATCAATAGTAACTTGCTGGTACGCATCTACCTCACGATTGGTCTTTGGACAAGTTAATCCTTCAAGTGTGTCTTTATTGACTAGCATGTCCAAAGCTTCTCTAACAGATTTTGCTTTCTACATTTAAAATATATTGTATAAGTTGCAGTTATAATTATTATTTATTAGTTTCACAATAATATACCTCAATGTCGAGTTTAAGCGTGAAGAAAGGTTCAATGTTTTCAGTCGGCTCATTTTCACCATTTTTTACCGTACGAGTACGTAGCTGTCCACGGAATATCTCAGACAACGGAGTTTTTTCCATAACTGTTCTTCTGGTCACCATTTTATGCTTACCATTTACTTCCTTAAAATGTAAATAAATATAAATACAAATACGTAAAAATTCACACTATTATTTATGAAGAAAATTGTAGTACTAACTTTCCATTCATTGTTATTATCAATATTATCAACTTCAGTTTGAGTTTCACCATTGCTTATGTTAGATTTACTCATTTTAATTAGCTGAAAATAGTATTTTTATTAACAAATGTATAGTAGGTAAAAATATCTAGCTTACTTCAATCATTTCATCATTAATTCCGTTAAGAAGATAACTCATAAATTCTTCAGCATCTTCTTGGCGGCCTTCTTCAAAAGCTGGTAATATCTTATAAACATAACTAGGTTCAAAGGCTGGACCAGTATCAGGGATTTCTTGAGTAGCGACTGATGTAGCTTGACGTTGCTGTTGTGTAGTCCTACCATTTTTAATGCTTAATTGTTGAAATTCTCCAATAAATTGAACCCTGATATTCAAAATTAAGTAATTATTTTCTATTTTGAAAAGTATTTATTATATTATATACCACATACATGCTTTCTAATATTGGAGTTTGGGTTTTTTGTTGTCCTCGGTTGTTCCTATTTTTGAGTTTGAATTGCACACTTCTCATGAGGTTGAAAAAAGGAGGGCATGTTAACAAAGCTTGAAGTGTGGCATTTATATAACAACGAGTGTTACGATTGGTTAGACCCCTAGGTTGCAGATGAGCAGTTTTATGATCCAAATTATAAACCGAAAGGAATTCTAAACAAAAATCAATAAATAAAATCATCTTTATATTAATATCTAGTATAAATACAACGAAAAAGTAACTTACCACCTAATCTTTGTAAATGCAATGTATTATCATCAATATTAGATATAGAGTTATTGCTTGATGGTCTAGGTTTAACTGGTAATGTTTGTTTTTGGTTGTTATTGGTTATAAATACCGAAGTCCGAATTGCATTATCAGGTACAATTCTTGATGGCATAATTATAGATTCTGTATTTGTATTGGTGGATGGTTGGCTACTACCATGTAATGTGAAAACTTTATCACTACTCGTACTAGTACATCCAGTAAATAGTCCTGCCCATGTTTTAAAAACGGGTTTTACAGGTTCAGCGTCTTGAACTTCAGGTAAAACAGGAGGGTTAGAAGGTAAAGAAGCCTGTTCTTGACAAGTTTCTTCTTTAAATTCTACAATAGGAGTAACATCTTCAGTTTTTGTTTCTTCTTTTTCAGGCTTTTGGATTTCTTGTATCACATCTGAAGGAATATTAGGAGCAGGTTCTTTCTTTTTTTTTGTTTTTATAGAAGGGGGTTCTTTAACTTTTTCACAAGACTCAATCTGCGGAATTGACTCTACAACAATAGGCACTTCACTTACAATAACTAATCGTTCATCTTTTGTTTCTTCAGGTATGATTTCACTAACTTCCACGTTGTCTGGTTGTATTTGTAACTCTTCCTCTTGATCTTGAGGTATTGATATTATTTCTGGGTCAACTGAAGACTCATTAACATTTTCTGGTACTTGAGGATAAATATTATGCACTGGTGGAATTTGATTAACATTAGGTTTGCATGATTCGACTAAAAGAGGTTGTTGTGGTACTTGACCAGCTGGTGGTGAATGGTACATAGGAGGACCTGGCTGTTGGTATGGATTGTATAAAGTAGGATGTGGATGAGTATACATAGGATATGTTGGATGTCCATGATGAGGTGGTAGGTATAATGGACTATTTTGAGGTGAATAATAATAATGTGGAGGAGGGACAGCAATATATGTTGGTGGTGATTGGTAATTGGCCATTTCCATATTGTCTGGATGTCGATAGGCTATATCATTATTCCGTTTCACATTTGGCAGAGGAGGAATACCTTTCGGATTCCTGGATATATTTGGCCGCCTAAGATTTGGGTCCATAGGGGGTTCTGGTCCGGGGTACATTGGTTGCTGATATGGCGAAATTTGAGATGGTACATATCCATGTACTGGCGGAGGTACATTACCCATATAAACTGGAGGATTTGGCACCATTTGATAAACTGGTGGAGGAGGGCCAGGAACAAAATTTCCACCATTTATCATAACAGGATTCTCAGGCTCTGCATCACCATTAACTGTTGAGTAACCACAATCTATTATTAAGCGATTTTAAACACTGTATTTTAAGTTAATAATGAAAAAAAAAGTAAGAATATGTAGTTAACATACCATATTCATCTGCTGCTGTATTCCAATCAGAAATATGTGTTATGTTGCCTACTTCATTCATTAAACCTGGCGGAGGAAGTGCCTGAGGTTGAGTACCGCGAAAAGTCCATGGAAAATCAGGATGTTTGAATCCATCTTCTCCAGACACCCATGACTCGTTCCGAGCAGAATACAGCATATGCAGCAATCGACCACGTTCCATGTCATTGATGTCTGTGAAATCGAGGAACTCAAACTCCTAGAAATATAGAAAAAAAATTAGCAAAGGAATTCAATCATAGCTGTTCTACAAAAATAAACATATATTTAGCTATTTGTAAAAACTATCTCCTTGGTTAATAAAATAAACTTCTGAAATCATACCATAAATAATGGCAAACCACTTCAAATTTTTTTATATCTTTAATGTTAAGAATTTCTTGCATGTTGATAATATCGAAATGAATAAATATGTAAGTTAATCCTTATCAGATAAATGTTAAGACAAATTAAAATATATATCTACTAGAAATTTGTAAAACATAAATAAAATAAGAAAGACAATTGTCAAAAATTGACATTTTTACACATATTAACTAATTAGGTAAATTAATTATATTTTAAATTTAAATTTATTTTATAAATAAACAATAATAATAATAGAAAATAAAACAATTAAACCACGTGTTTAGTTATTTCATTAAAATGTTATAGTTAGGCAAGCACACATATCTATGACAAAGTGCATTTAGCTAACCGTTCTAACCTAACCAACAATACTACTCTTTAACAGCTGATATCTAATTGCCTATTTATCAAGTTAACTTTAAGACATTTAAACAGTTAAAAAATTTTTAAATAAGATAGGTACTATGAGCAACGAGCACAAAACAATTTAGAACATAATAATTCACTTTGTTTTATTTGTTGATGCATCACATTGTTAGTCTTATAAATGTACAACATAGTAATGTCCATTTCACGCGAACAAAATACATTTGGGCTTTAGTTCAAGTGAAACAACAAATTTTCACATCAGTATCAGAAAAACTTGTACTTATATAGTCCAGCCATCCTAAGAACGCTACTCGCTCGCGCATCCAAATGACCGAGCTCCGCAGTTTCATACCCTAATTTCTCCCACTCAACCATTTAGTAGACGTCTAGGCATCAGTGGCGGCAGCCAGAGTTCGGGAAAGGTTTTGTGGTGGGAATGCGCGAGATCAGACAAATTTTGAACGCCGCCCAGTAACGTTCTAAGGATAGCCGGACTATAGTAGATTTAGAATTTATAGGAACTTTTGTTTCTCATAAATAATATTAAAAATAATGTTTTTTTTTAAAAAAATTTAAAGTAGGTATGAAATTTTAGTTGTTTTAAGGCCGGTTTCCTATGCATGCATTTTGACAGTCATTTTTGTTTTTTGATCAAATTACGTTTGAAATTCTATCATAGTGGTACAGACATAGGTTTTTAAAATTATTTTCCAAAAATCTTTATCATGATGTAACGTCAATTAATTTTGATATGCCCAAAGATGAAATGTGTTTCTTTTAAATGATCATTTTTAAGTTTAGAATGAGCACTATCAAAAATTTTCCCATTTTGTTACACAATTCAATACCTATTAATATTTCATCCTCCATTGAAGAAAAAAACTATTTTTTTCAAAAGAATTGGTTCGAGGATTGGTTTTTGGACATACTACGAAATTTACTGATTTACCGCATCTAACCCAAGGAGGAAAACATCACATATTTAAACGTATCTAATGACAATATATGAGACGCAACAAGGAAAAAATATTTAGTGAATATTTTTAAATAGAGGATTCAAAAATATAAGTTTGACTCTCCTTTTATTTTAAGACCTAAGTTTATTGTTATTTTCATAATTATGATATATCATGTTAAATGAAATATCAACTGTCAGAAAAATTTTCCATTAATAAATTATCAAAACGATAATATATAGTTGGATATCATTAGTATACCACATTTGTAACGCTGAATAGTTAAATTTTAATTACAAATAGCTGACTCAAATGTGGATATTAACTTATTTAATTATAATATTTATATAGTACGGGACACGAAAACGTGCGGATTACCGCTGCGTGCCCAGTGGCCATTTCTCGTTGGTGGTGTCCAAACTGTTCAAAAATGTATGGTACTGTAAGGTAGGGTGAGTTTGATTTTAAGGTGTGACTTTGATCATTCAATTTTTTTTAAAAAAACATTTTTTATTCCATAAAATTATTGATTTAGGAGTTTTTAAACCATCACTAATTTCTACATTGTCTCTCATGTTATCATATTCCACTTTTTAATTTAAGAAAAACTTTTTATTTCATATCCTAATAATGATAGAAAGATAACACTGCACGTGTTTAATAATTAGATAACATATTTTTCTGTATCGCCTGATAAAAGTCAAACCATATAGAAAAGTCGACAGTATGGTATAAAAAAAACCAATGGGTGCACGAACAAAATCAAGTTAGTTTCATTATTTTAGAATAATCGATTACAGAGTAATCTTTGTGTAAAGTAGTGGGGGTCAAATTGATCGCATAAATATGAAATCGATTTTAACTAAAATTACATGTTTTTTGGCAGAACTAAATACCAATTCCTTAGTAGTGTGGACGTACAAGAAGACTGAACTTAAAAGACTGATACAATTTAATATTTGTTAATGGCTATGTACCTATCTACCTTAGTTATTTTATTTATGTTAATTATATACTTAAGTATCCTTTTGTAACTATTTAAGAAGTCTGAATAAACTGAATACATAATATGTTCATTACCTATTTTAGAAGGGCACATTAGTTTTAGATTCTGAGCGGAGCGAGGAATGTATTGGTTTTACAGTGATGTTTATTTCTTTTTTATTCTGTAAACACTTTTTCTCTATCTAAACTTGCTTAAAAGTACAAGTGTAACATATTTTCTGAAAGTTAATGTTCTTGAGCTGGTACATTAGAAAGGTCATTTTTCGATTTTCGAAATGATACTCGAAATAAATGTGGTTAAATGAGAAAAATGTACAACTACACGTTTAAGTAGATAATAAAAAATAATTACGGCTTCGTGTATCACCATAGACACGAATAAAATAAAATCATATTTACAAAGCATTGCTAGGTTACACATTTGAGCGACTTTTAAGCTTTTTCATTTCTTTTATATTTTTTTTAATTTGTATGATATTTTCTGATTATAAATTATAATTATAATTATATAAATTATCTATTTATTTAAATCGTTCTTAACCTGTTTTTAAAATGATTTGTTTATCACCATAAAAAAGAATAAAATTAAATAAAAAAGATCCTCTCGTCCGCTCAGAATCGTTTTTTATCGAATACCTACAGTAAAATTACACTATCCAGTATCCTGTCTGAGGACCGAAGGGCGATGGACAAACATCCAGGGCCATATTTACGCACAGACAAAATAGACATTTGTCCTGGGCCCATGTAGCCAAGGGGCCCAACGGTGACTATCACTTACTATGTAATATTATATACTAATGTATTATTTTGTTGAAATAAAATTTTTTATTTTTTATTTTGTCCTGGGCTATATATTTGGTAAATCAGGCTCTGCAAATATCCACCACCGAAATGCGCTGACCTACTTAATTTTTTATTTTTATTTAAATTAATAGGTATTTCATAGCACTTTTTTGATACCCGATCAAAGTTGCCCCAAAATGTAAAAGCTAAATAACTCAAAAACTACCAAACCAATTTTTTTGTGGGGCGAGAATGGTCACTTGGATGACTGTACCCATGTTTATATGCATTTTAATTGCAGTGATCAAAGTCACCCCAAAAGGTGGGTAAGTTTGATCATTATCTACCTTCGTTAAAACTAATGTAAAAATGTAAAAAAAAAACTTGGTTTGGGAAATAATAAGTTAATGGTATAATGTAGATTAATTATTAATAATTAAATGTTTTATATTTCAATTGGTTATTAGTACAGTAAGTATAAAAGTAAAAAAATCGTAAACGAATGATCAAAGTGATCCCACTTTACGGTACCTGTCGCGCCAGTGGCACACACTGGTATAGGAGATCAAATATTGAGGCCCACTGGTTTTAAGAAAAATCGACACATGGGGCGTTGTGGTCACCCGCACATTTTCATGTCCCGTACTATAGGTAATATAAAATAAAGAATCCTCCATACACTTTTTTTTATATAATACCTCTAATTTAAATAGTGAGTGTTGAAAGAATAAATGAATATAACACAATATAGCTATAATACAGTTATTATAAATTTACAAATATGTTTCTATAATTAATTACATGGAAAATTAACTGAAAAAAAATGTATGTATTGTTCCAACTTATGTAGTTTTCAATGAAAATATTGTAATCATAAAGTTAAAATTAACATATTAATATTAACATGATTGATATTTATAATTAGGTACATGAATATTTCATGAAAAAACTATAAAATGATGATTACTTTAGAGTTGAATATAGATTATAAAAAACGTAACCATTATACCAATACTCAATATTTGGTTTAATAATCAATTAGAACTTCTTTAATAACTTATTTAGTCTGATGGGGGGCATAGGTTATTTTTATATTTTTAAATATTTAGATACAAAAATAAATAAAAATTAAATACATTTGTATAAACACGTTTAAAAGATAATAAAATAAAAAACTTTGAATTTAAATACACATATTAGCACTATAGCACACATTTTTACTTATGTTCATAAAGATAACCAATGTTTCTATAACTATACTACCAAAACCTAACTAATAAAAATCAGAATACCTATTATTGTTATAGATAATTTGTTTTATTTTTACTATCAATAGGTACCTACATAATTAAATAATTTTTTCTTTGTTCTAAATAGTTCAAAAATTTCAAATGAGAAAATTGGTTTGTGTATTTACCTATATATTACATGAGAAATCAGTTGTTAACAACTTAATAATTAGGTATTTATGATTTAAAAGCTACTATCTAAGTATAGAAAATATATAAAGACGGGAATGATTTACTGTTTGTTTTTTAATTAAAAAATACTTAGAAATAATTTGAAATGCATACCTAATGGTATAATTTGTACAATATTTATATGAGTATTACTTTTAACAATATCAGATAGCTTATATACAGTGTACCTATATTAATTGTATAACAAATACAAGTAAAATTGTAATAATAATAAATGTAATTTTCGCTATTCTGACCCTAACACATTTAGTGAAGGTCAACTGTCAGAAAATCTTCTACCTTTCTCAAATACCAAAACGATATCTAAGAAATAGTATAGCTTAGTTTACCACTTTTGTAACGCTTGTAGTAAATTATTATTACTAAATGCTGACTCAAATGTGGATGAATATTTTATAGAATTATAGATACAGGTAGGTAGTCATTTAACTATCAACATACCTAATTGTAAAATTATTGCATAATATTGGGTAAAAATTAAATAAAAATCATTTAACTATACCTATCCATAAATTTTGATAGTCATTATATATCAGCTAATTATAAACATACAACAGACATTGTAACAAGTTCTATAATGGTTTAAAACATACTTATAAAAACATAACCTTAAAAACATTTCTACTGAATATTTAGTTAAAATATTGAATTTTATAATGAATTTAGATTAATGTAAGTCTGCAGCATGAATAATACAAAATTTATTTGTAGATTACGGTATTTTTAATGCATGTACATATAAGATACCTACCTAGTTAAAATTAACTTTTATGACTGTGAACAATAGCCATTGGTTTGTAATTTATGGCCAATAGCCAATAAAAGTTGTGGCAAGTTGATATTACAATTTAAAAAGTTATCTTGAATATCAGAAGAAAACAATGTATAGGTAGAACTCGAGGATAGTGAGACAGTATACCTGTACATTTTGAAGCTCGAGTTGCTATCCAACGAGCGTCAATACAAAGTTAAATCGAAGAAATAGATATTTAGTAGGACAATATATTGATGTGAAAGTTTATACACAAGTCGCGACACGAAGATTCGAGATAAAAGCAGTTAAGTAACCGATTTAAGGAGCCTTCAATACTAATGCTTATTTCAGACTACTAATGCAACGAATACGTTATAACCTCAAAAATAAAATAAATTCCGTAACGATTTACGTGAAATGTACCGGCCAGCAAGTCGAGTAGATTCGTCGATCACCTTTAACCCGCCGGTGACCATATGTTCTAGAAAATTCTCTGATGAAATTGCCAATTTCGGCTTACACCACAGCCATCACGATCGGCTTGGATCGCGATAGCCGCACCGCGGGGACTCGTGAACACTAAACGCGTACTTCGCCGACGGTCATGCAGCGGTGACAGCAATAGCTGATGAATCCTAGTCAAGAGATACCACGTGTTCTGGCCGGACATGTTAACACTCGTGTGGGGGGCAAAACGTCCACACAACGGTGTACACGATGTGTACGGTGAACTAACTAAACGCATTCAAAAGAAAACCAAGTACCTGGGTCGAACTGTTGTCCATTGTCGTCGCCGCGTTGGTGATCGTGGCGGCGGTGGCGGAGGCGATGACGGCGGCGGCGGTGGTCCGTAACAGTGGCGTTCCACACTACCATTCCATGGTATCGTTTTTCACAATCTTTCGGCGGCGGAATCTTCGACGGCAACGATTTGCAAAGCGGCAAACGATACGTTACGACGCGAAACGTGAGCGCTCAACACGAGATGAGACATCGCAAGGAATACGAAGAAAATGATTGTGGCGTGTACGGTGTACGAACGCGAGCGGCAGACGGAAAGAGAGAGAGCAGTGTGCGGTATGCGTGCGACAGAGACCTTATAGGGTGGGAATGCAGTGGAGAAAAAATAAGAAAAAAACTACACAACATATATATAAATTGTTTATGTAAAGAGGCATATGTGTGTGTGTGTAAATAGCAGTCGAACGTACGCATATGACCGGTCGGTGTGTGTGTGTGTGCCCTTTTCGTTCGTTTGCTCGACACGGCATGCAGCGCTGTCCGTCACCGCCACACGCCGGTGCTACTCCCTCCAAGTAATTCACTCATTTTACCGACAGTACACGATATGCGATTGGTCCACAGATGTCGACCTTGATAAAAACCGACCAATTGGTGATACCGTCACGGTGGTAGCCACGCAGAGATCGTCTTGGAGAAAAAAACAAACGCGTCGACGACTGGGAAAGCGCCGGCCCGCGGCTCGCCAATTGCGTTTTCCAGTCGTTCACTTGTTCATACGCGTTTTTCCTGATTCTTCCGTTCGCTAACACGTCTTGTCAGCCGGTCGGCCGGGAAACGTGTTTTTACGTTTTCTGCTCCACGACCAAAACGGCTACAGCTGTTGTTGTTCTGGCTGTTTTTTGAGGTTACGTTTCTCTGGCATTCCGATTTCCGAAATGTACCGATTGTATTAATGTATTATAGTATTGTACATTAATTGTAATAACTATTATTGTATTTTGTACCGTAATGGGCGCAATGTTCTGCAATGCTTCCTCCTTCTTTGACTCGTCGTTCGTACTTCGTAATCACGATCCATGGTTCCAATCTTCATAATTTTGATATTCCTATTTCTCTTTTTTTATTATTTTTTAAATATGTTGATCACAAGCACGATTTAAGATATACCTAGACATATATATCTTAAATTGTGGTCACAAGACACGACCACTCTCCGTTAGAAGGAATTGTCTCAATTAAAATATATTTATTATGTACAATAAATAATAATGGTCTTTTTCAATTATTGCGTCCACGCTATTTATTCATAATTACACTCAAAAACTGAACGTATCTAATGTTTATGAGTGCACTACATTTATAAGAATTGTACTTTAATCATGAAAAATTTAATCAGAAGAAAAGTAAAAGGAAACCAAAACTTAATTAGTTATTGCTTAGCTTTACTAGGTACTTTAATTACTTCTAATTTATATACGTATTTAATTTCCAGTTGCATAATACAGCAATTTTAATTCAAAATAACGATTAAGGATAATGCATACAAACAATAAAACAAAATTAAAGACGTGTTTGACTCCTAGACGCTTCTGTACTTTTCTTTAGACCAAATATCCTTTGTCTAGCTTAATATCACTTCATTAGGTGTGTATGTTAACAATTTAAATAATAATTGAGTGTTGAGCTTTATAAAGTTTATGATCGCCGAAGACCTAATTAGCTTTTATACATCACTAGTTTTCGTCGTTCGTTAACCGAGATTAGTATGCCAGGGCTTAGTAAAATGTATGCAAATAATATTTAAAAAGATTTCAAAATGCTTGGAAGTTGTATAAAATAATATGTTATTTGTACTATGTCGTTACTACTGGTTAGTAAATGTTAGTGTTACACAGAAATGTCCCTAATAGAGACATCATCGTGTATAAACTTTAAATCTGTCTCTAGTGAGTCAATTCAAGCATACAGTGTGATAAAAATTTTTAAAAATATTATAACTATATTTAAATCTTTTTATAGACTAATTTTGGATATTATTATTAATTGAGGGTACATATATATACATGTCATGTATATTATATATAATTGATATTATTATAAATATTGACTAGATATTAATATTATGCGTTTTATTTTATTTTTTTTTTTGTCACGTCACATTTCGGAGCAATAAAAATCTTTTAATTTTTAACTTAAGGAGAGCTTTCTGGTAGAAAATCTCATCTAGTTAGTACTTTTGGTAGTCAAAAGTAAATACAACTAATACAAGTATTACTCTGTCATCACGAAAAAACGACATTTACTCGATAGTCTATACCTACTACTATTTAAAAAAATTGTCCTAGTTTATTTTTTCCGTAATTTTTTTCGAGTTATTTATTAGTAGAATCCTTAACGTCGTGATTAGCATGACAAATTTATATCTTTATGGTTATAATTTTTATTTCAAAGTGTAAATTTGGTGAATGCCGATCGATCAGTCACCCTTGAGAGCAGAACCGTCCAGCTATTTCAAATTACATAAATAGTAAAATACTTAAAATACTACTCTACATTTCTTCAACTATATAGAAGTTATTTAAATTAGAACAATTCAAAATTTTTTATTTTTATAATCAAAATAATTAAATTATTGCAAGTTAGGTTAGGTAAATTTAAAATCTAAAAACGGACATTGTTTTGTTTATCATAGTATATTATAGTCTTCCATGATATAAATATATCCTTCCATACTTGACAGTTATACTTTTGTTATTAGCAATGGCGATAAGAGATAAAACATTTTGTTGCGTAATTTTAAATATAATATAGTGAAACGGCATGGATCGTCGTAATAACTAAAAGTAAAAAGTAAACAAAATATTTATCAATGTTTTAGAATAATTTTAGTTCTTTGAGTTCTTTCTTGAACTAATTAAGTTCAAAGTGTAAATTGTTTTAATTGCTTATAATTTTATGTTTTCGACGTATTATTTTTTTAAATTTTTTTTTATGTTGAATGTTTATGAACTTTTAAAATGTAATTTTTAATACACCTAACAACTATTTTTATAACTTTATATTTATGTACAGCTTATGATGACTTAAATCGACAACTAGTTTGGGTAACATTTTACTATCTAATATAAATTGAATATCAGAATTAATTATAAGATTTTAGATTTTAGTCTAGTAATTTTATGTTGCCATAGTGATTTTTGTTTGTATGCAAATTATATAATTTGTTTAAGCCAATATTAAAGATTATTTTTCTTTTTAGACAAAACAAGACACCATGGAATTGGAATCAGTGCATGATGCTTATAAAAAAGAATTGGAACGTGTATGTGAAAAGCACCAAATTGAATTAGATGAAACTGAACAACGGCATCGAAATGAGATTCAACGTTTGTGCGCTGAAAATTCTTCAGAAGTATCTAATCTTAAATCTTTATTTGAAACTGAATTGGAAAAAATTAAGAATAATCATGAACATGAGATTTGTGAATTAAAAGAACAATTTGAAAGACGTTTGAATGATCTTAGAGATTGTGACTTAGATACATTAACAAAACGTATTGAAGATGATATTACAAAAACGCAAGCAAAACATAAGAAGATAGTTTCATATTTAGTAAATGAAATATATAAACTTAAAAAAGTAATAATTATTTTTATAGTTAATATTTTATAACACATTATTACAAAACCTTTTTATTTCAGACAATAATAAGTTCTTCATTTGACGATGCTGATCGATTTTCATCTTTAGATTCTTTTGATCCAAAGTTGTTTCAAAATAATCTAAATGGACATGATACAGATATTGAAACTTCAGACTATGTATGCTTAAGTATAAATGTTGTCAATTATTAATAGTTTATATCATATGTTTTTATTTTTTTTAATTTGTTCCTAGGTGTTATCCCAAGATAGTATTGATATGCAAATCAAAGATCTTGAAGACATTGTGCAAGAAAGGTAGGAAAATTATAATTATGATATATACTTATATATGAATAGCAATATTTTTAAATTAAAAAATCAATTTTAGAGATGATTTACGTTCAGTAGCAACCACCCTCCGTCAATTATCCAAATACTTATGCTCTTTTCTATTAACCAAACAAGAAGAGTTAAATAACTCAATTGTAGAGCGTATGAATGGGATGGAATGTGGTGGAGTTTTAAATGGTAGTGGTGATAAGTATGGCATTGAATCAACAGATAGTTGTGAAAAAACTATAGATGGAACTAGAAGTCCAAGAAGAGTACATTTCGTACCAAATATTGAAGAGATTGTATCATTAATTGATGAAAATTCTGTATTAGCTGACTTTACTAATACTGAAGGAACTATTGAAGAACGTAATCATTTAAAATTAAATACATGTTTGAAGAAGCTAAATGAAGAAGCTGCTGCCTTATCAGGTATGTTGAATATTTGTTATGGGCAATTTAGACTATTACATGGTGTATTCTATTGCCTGGTGTTTTTGTCAACTCATATTAATACTATTTTACCCTAGCTATTCTGAGCAAGTTTTATATATATATAAAAAAAAAAATTGTTACCAACTTTAAATAGGTATGTACAATATTTTCTGTTATTATGCTTATATTGAGTGGTGTGTAAATATTTTTATGAAGTAAATAACTATAATAAGTATTAAGAAACTATTATTTACTTTTTCTGTTTGTATTTTAAATTGAATGTATATCTATTTTAACTCAATAATATTATCTCGTTAATTACCGCCATGTCAAGATAATTTTATCTTCAAAATTGATATGGTTATTAAAAATAATTTTAATACTCATAGATTAGTTTCTGAAGTAATAGGAGCTAAAATACATCAAACATGCAAAAGTAATTTTAAAATTCTAAAAACTATATATTTTTAATTTTGTTATTTTTTCTTATAAAAAAATGACTAATAAAGATTTGATTTAAAGAAAACTGATTTCCAGATGGCAATGATGATTATTGAACAAAAATCTTCGACACTCGTGAAGTTGCATACTTAAGTCATAATTAAATAAATTTATATTTTCTAAAAGTAGACAAATATGCTTTAATAATATGTTTTGTAAACTTTCCACTATCTGTTAACGGAGATTTCAATATTTATTTATTTCAATGTTCACTATTTAGTGATACGTCTTAGCATGAACACACTGTATAGTGTTTCTAGAGGATTTAATGTTTTGTATAATAATTCAAATTCTCAGGATACTCCATAACATTAACATCAATACTATATTTACTTGTTTTAAAAGTATTTATGTATTTTATTAGATGTAATAAATGATGAACAAAAATTGCTTTGTATGAATTCAGATGATATTTGCCATAAAACATTTTTTGACAAAAAAATTGAATTTTATAAAAAAGTAAGTATTTTCTTTTATCAAATTTCATATTAGATATGTATATAGTAAAATTATATTTTTATATTTATTATTTTATATAGGAGCTTGAAAAACAGAAATCAGATTTTAAAAAATTGTTTATAAAAACTTCTGCACTTGAACAAGAGAATGTATCATTAAAGGAGCAACTTGAAAAAGAAATTTCTTCTGTTAACGAAAAAGAAAATTACAATAATGATATTGATAATGAAAACTTAATATTATTGCAAAAAAAAGGTATTAAAAAAAAAAAAAATTTATTATAAAATCAATTTTAATTAATTCAAAAAAATATGTTTTAGCCCAAGAATTAATTAAAAATTACGATGATTGGCCTAATTTACAAATTTTATTTGATGAGTTTTCAACTGAATATAATAAAATCATTGACAACCTAAAAAATGATAAAGATGATCTTGCTCAACAAGTTTGTTATTCTAATTTATTGATACTTCATAAATTTTAATAAATTTTGTATAGTTAGTTGTAGCTGATAGGCGTCTTAAGTCATCACAAAAGTTTATAAAAGATCAAATAGCTGAACGTGAAGTTGAAAGAGAAGAATTTGATTATAAATTAGAAACATTAAAATGTCAATTGAAAGAACGAGAAAGAGAATCATTGGATACTGAAGATCTTAGATCACATGTATTTTTATTTTAAATAGCTTTTTAACTCCTAATATTAAAATACTATTATTTTTAGACTGAACAAGTGGTGACTGAAGCTGAAGAACGGTACATTAAATTAGAGAATAGATGTTTAAGAACTGAAGAATTATTAAATACATCAAAACTTGAGATCCAATCATTAAAAAATATCATTCTTAACAAAGAAAATCAAATAGAAAATTTGATTAAAAATGAAATATCTCAAAAAAATTCAATTAATCAACTAACAAATATGTTAGAAGAGGAACAAAATAATCAACATGATATGCTTACTGAAGTAATTTTAAAATATTATATTTAAGTATCATACTTATGTTTAAATTTTTATGTAAAAATATAATATCTTTAGTTAAACCGATTGAAAAGTTTATTAGAAGAACAAATTCAAACTGATTATTCCGAATTTGCTGATATTGAAATTATTATTAATAAAATTAGGTTACAGGTGAGAAAATTAATTCATTTAAATATTTAATGTAATTATATTATCACTACTCTTGTTTTAGTTGAAAGATGTTGAAATAACCATTTCTAAACGAATTAAAGATCTTGATACTTTTTGGGTTACTGAAGAATGTGGTTCACCAATGTCTGAGGATATATCTGTTGCGTAAGTTTTAGGTATGTTATAAGTTTTTAATTTCTTTTGTCTAATAATTTCTTTTTTCCTTTAGAGAACGATGTGAATTACCTAATAAAATTAGTATTGAAAAAAATAGTTCCCCTGCTCGTATAGTTGCAACATTAGATGATGTTTTCATTAGATTACAAGAGCGATTAAACAGACTTTTTAAATCAGAAGACGCTATTTTTAAGCATGAATCAGATCAACAAAACATAGTTAATAAACTCAATAAACAAATTAAAGTAAACCCATATTTTCATATATTGTATATTCATGATTAATAAAAATATATTAACCTTTATTTACTTTAGAGTTTAGAATCTGAAATAGATATGTTGAGAACAAGATTGGCTGAAAAGAGTGATCAATTAACTACTAGTAAAATGAAAATTGATGAACTTAGGATATTAAAAAATGACAATGTTCATTTAGCCACCTCCCAGTTACAAGAAAAACTTCAAAAAATGACTATAGAAAACAAGCAATGTTCTAAAGTTATAGAAGAACAAAATCTTGAGGTGTGTTAATATACATAACTAAATTATGTTTATATTTTGACTTACTTAGTAAAAATTTTAGATAAAACATTTGAAAGATTCAACAAAACATTTTAAGAATATATTATCTACTTATGAATCAAAACTTGCTGAAAAAGAAAATATTGACCCTAATACAATAAATAATCTTGAATCAAAAGTCGTACGTCTTGCCGAAGAAAATATAAGTTTACAAGTATATACTATTATTGTTTATTTGTTTTTATTTTGCTTAAAATAAAAGTTAATATTTTATTTATTTATTTTTATAAAGATTGAATTAGCTAATAAAATATCTCAAATAGAAACATTATCTACCCAGCTAAATAATTTACAACATAAAGAGTTGGTATGTAATACTATAACAATGTCTTAACAATTGTATTAGTTAATTATCTATTACAGTTAAAAAGTTATTGACTACTTTGTTACTTTTTTTACAGAATCAAAATATTGTGAATAAACAAAATCATAGTGTTTCTAAAAGTGTTGGGACTGACATGCATATAAGTGAAAATGAACAAATGCGTCGAGCAATTCCTAATGAATCCAATACTTTACCTTCCTTACAAATGTCTTATAATCATCAAGATATTTCTATTCGTGAGCCATCAATGTTAAATTTAAGTCTTCCATCTCACATTACTAAAGACAATACAAATATCCACAGTTCTATATGTGTAAGAATAATATTTTATTACTAATTTAAATAATATAGTACGACCAGCAAAACTAGACAGGTGATCGTTGTACACCTGGTGACAAATAATCTACAGGGCTTCTACAACTGTGTTACCATGTAAAATATGTATTTTATGTACATTCATAAAATAAGTCAGTAAAACTTTTAGAATCCCTGGTTTTCACGAAAAGGGTCACTGGGTTTGCTATGGTCACCCTTCTAGTTTTGCTGTCCGTACTAAAGTTGTATTGACATAACATTATTTAATTCATTTATTAGGAAGAATTAAAATCAACATTAGCCAATACAAAATTGGAGTTGGAAGAAAAAAATGCTATAATAAAAGTAATGGAAAAAGATACGGAACGTATGGATCAGCAACTTAAAGAATTAAAGGAATCTATAAAAATGTTAGATTTAGAAAAAAATGCTCTGAAAGACCATAATCATATTTTAGTAGAAAATGAAACTATATTAACAGATAAGTTAAATGAAGCATTATCAAATCTTGATAAAAAGCAAGAAACGTTAGCTGAACTTGAAACATTAGGTGTAAAGTTGAGAGCTGAAATTCAACCATTAGTTTATATGAAAGATATTTTGGAAAAAAAAATATCTGCGATTAAAGATTGTAATAAAATACAATTAGAGAGGATAGAGTGTTTAGAAAACATCAATGATGAACTTTTAAATGAATGTAATCACTTAAAAAAAAATCAGAAGGATTTAGAAGAAATTAAGTCGTTACAACAGGATAATTGGACACTAAAACATGAGCTATTAAATTCTGAAAAATTCAAAGTAGAAGTCAATGAAAAAATAGAGGAATTGAAAAACGAGTACGATGTGTTGAAAAGTAAAAATCTAGCCCTGATAAATGATATTGAAAATTTAAAATTGGATAAACATCGCTTAAAAAATGAATTAGAAAAGAATGAAGAACTGCATGCTGATGAACTAATTGGATATCAAAATTTATTAGCTGAAGAACAAAATAAAAAACATCAAGTTAACATGGAACTATTGAAAACTATTGAAGAATTGACTAGTAGAGCCTCAGAACAACAAAATTTGATGTCTGGTATACAAGAGAATAAAGAATGTAAGTCTTTAAAAAAAATTTTGCTTTAAGATAATAGCTTTAAGTTGGGTAAAAATATGTAATATTTATTAAAATCTGATTTCAGTGGAAGTGACCTGTTCATTTTCAGATTTTGATTCGGAAAACTTCACCACTTACCTGAGTAACCAAGTAAGATTTATAATTGTATTTGTACATTAATAGTGCCTTAAAAAGTATTTTCTATCATAAGCTGCATTTGTTCTTAAAATCCCTCACCCATCTAACGACTACTTCACTATTCGTATTCAAACTATTAAAGCCGAATCTAGGACGAAAAGTTTGGGGACAAAAAGTCCGAAAATATTAAATTTTTCATTTATTATATAGGTGTATACTAATTGGTAATTATATAATAAAATAAAATTGATATTAATTTGTTTAAATAAAATTTAAAATGTTTGTACATACATATTATAATATTTTTTCTATTTTATTATTTTTGGGTAGGGAGGTATAATTTAAAATTAAAATAAATATATTATAAATTAACAAAAAACATTATAAATTATGTAATTATAAAAAAAAAACAATATTATATAATAGGATATTTTGTATTTTCCGATAATAAAAACTGAAAATAAAAAGCTATAGATTCCATGTTATCAAAGCATATTAAAATTATTCTTATAGAACTTCTGACAGATAGTATTCAACTTAATTTCTCAACAATTTTAATATGGTTAGGAAAACAATTTTATACTAAAAGAAGAAAATATTATCTACCATTTCTTAAGTCATTTAATGAAACATTTACTCAACTTAAGGAAAAACAAAATGAAAAGAGTTAATTGTGTAAAGGTAAAAAAATGTATTCTCATACCTGATAATCAACTGTTTGTATGTATAACTACAATGCAAAGTATGGAATTTATCATGACAAAATAGATAGGTATGATCACATCTTTACTGATACACACATTTCTCTTCAGACCCAGTCTTTTACTCAGTTCTCGGCTTCTCATTGGTCGTAAATTATTACTGGATATATGAAATTTGTTCACGAGAACAGAAGTAGGCGTGGTGCGCTGGATCAGACGAGAACATGTACCAATGTGATCATACCTATCTATTTTGTCATGGAATTTATGATGATTAATACTGATTATTTGCCAACAGTGTGTTTGATTAAATATGTACTGAAATATTTATTCAAGTTTACTTAATTTTTTGTTTTAAAAAAGCCTATTAGGCATTATGTGTCTGTGATGAATTATTTTTTTAAACGACTAATTATAACTAACTTAAAGTAATTTAGTTTATTAGTTATTACTGAATTATGTTTAAAAATGATAAAAAATACATGGTAATTCATTTATTTTTTTATAAGATTATAATTATTAACCTACAACTTTCTTCAAGAATACTTTTAATATACATTCATATACATTAATTATTATACAAAAATTATTTCAATAATATATGTTTTTATTTATATTATTTATATTTTTCACTACCATACTTAAAGGCGTAGAATTTACCTATTTACTAGTTAAAATGTATTACATTCTCAATTGTTCAACAGCCTTATTATTTATAACATAACCTAGCTTGTACACCTCATCAAGTGCGCTATGGTATAAAATAATTAAAGATAATAATAAAGTATGTTTTAAATTTAATTTAGCCTAAAGATAACATAAAAACACTTGAAAGTGATCTTGAAAATCAACGAAAAAAAACTTCTGAATACCAAATAAATATTCAGAATAAAGATGCTGAAATAGAGCATCTGAATAATTTAAAGAAAATTCAAGAAGTAAAAATTGCTGATTATATGTAAGACAAATTTAATAGTATACTCTATACAAGTAGTATCACAATAATTATTTTTGTAGACATAGAATACAAGTTGAATTGAATAAAAATACAGAACTTGAATTAAATTTAACAAAATATGCAAATCACATTAAAGAATTAGAAAATAAGATTGAAATCTTCAAGGCCAAGGAATTACATCAAGCAAATGATAATTTGGTAGAGGTAATATTTTTAAGCTGTAAATTATATTATAAATTTTACCTTCTCATAATAAAAAATTATATAGTATAAGAATTATTTCACATAACCTTTTAGAAACTGGAAAATGATTTAGTAAAAGTATTGGATACAAATGAAATGTTAGATAAAGAATTAACTAGAATTTTAGACATTAAAGAAGAAACTGACCAACACTTAACCGAAGCTTATAAAAAGATTGCTGAACTTGAAACTCATAAAAACCAAAATTCACTTTTATTGGTATTTATTTAAAATTGTTTTGTTATTTACAAAATATATATGTTTTATCAATAATGTTTAGGAACAATTAGAAAGTAAAAATCAAATAATTGAAGCATTTAAACTTCAACTAGATAATGCAAAAAGTGTTATAAAAGATCAGCAAGCAAGAGCTGATGAAGATAAGCAATTATTTGAGTTAAAGGTAATAAAAAATAATTAACATTATTTACTTTATTTACTTTAAATTATTTATTTATAAAAACCATTTTAATTTATAGCTTTTAGACTTGCAAAAAGAATTGAAG
The DNA here is from genome assembly GCA_009835225.1 of Aphis craccivora. Lineage (NCBI taxonomy): Eukaryota > Metazoa > Arthropoda > Insecta > Hemiptera > Aphididae > Aphis > Aphis craccivora. The sequence continues at coordinate 28,425 of VUJU01001992.1, forward strand.
GAAAGTAAACTAAAGTACCAAGAAATAATAAATGATTTTGAAATTATGAAGAACTATGTAATTGAAAGAGAAAAAAAAACTGAAGGTTTACAGTTAATTTCTAAAAAGAGTGTAAGTATTGTTTTTACTTTAAGTTTAAGTTATTGTTAACCATATGAGCTTCAATTGTACTGAATAATTACTTGTTCTAATAGATCTAATGATTCAATATCTGAATATTATTAATTTCACGGATGTAAATAGTTTTTTTTTTCTTATTTTAAAACCCATTTATACCGTTGGCGAATCCAAATGAACCGCAGAGCCTCCTGGCTGAGTCTATTTGTTCTGTCATTGGTTGTGCTCTCTATCATGCATGAGTTTCAATCGATTTGTGTTAATCGTTAAGCAAGTAGCCCGGTGTCCTCTTATTTGGTTCAGACCTACAGACTATTCATATCATTTAACAAGTCACATCTAACATGATAACGAAGTACCTTCAATGGGAGGTCTCTTCATTCCGTCATTCCTGTTATATTTATTATGATATTATATCAATTAAGCTTATTGTTCATATTGTAACAGATTGCTAAATAAAGAATTAAGTTTAAAAAAAAACATGATATAATATATATATATATATATATTATTTCTATTTATCTGTATTCATTTTTGATTTACCTAGATTGTTTTTCTTATACATTTGATGTAATCGATTTAAGTAGCTAATTAATGTATAAATCTAAAAACTAAAAATAGCTTATTTTAAATAATATTTAAGTATTTAAGTACTCTTATCTAAAATAATAATAACCTCAGACAACAACTGATTTTCTTCTTGTTTGGTTAAAACTCTGTCTATACTTACCGCACGTTAAGAGCATGACCGAACAGCAGCTGATTTTGCACCAATTACTTGCAGTCAGCTTCAGATTGACTTTCTAAACTCTAGTCTATTTCTACTATGACTAGTTACCCTTTAAAGTTAGTTATTTTAGATAATATGTTCCCAACCAATGGTGACCTTCGAGTTATAATTACAAAATTTAAAAATATTTAAATATTTAATTTTCCTTTGAGGCATAAAACAAATACTGATAGTAGTGTATACTATACGGTTTATTTATACATTTATATTATACAGTGAAATTTATGTTATTATTTCAAATTTTCAACCGATAATCTAATCTTGTTTGTAAATTAAGTTTTTATTATATATCGTCAGATGTACATTTTTTTAGAATAGTAATTTGCGTTTCATTATTAATTATTTTAAATTTTAATAAAACATGATCAATTATTATAAACATTATTAAAAGCCAAGCCTATTATAAGGAATTTCATTGTTTTTTATTTATTTATAATCTAAATTCAGTAACTGTTTCTTTCTTAAGTAGAAGCTCGACTTAATTATTATTTATTACAAAATATAATAATAAAATGAATAACTTTAGGATAATTTGGAATTGAAATTGATCAGTGCCGAAAAGACTGCAATTGAATGGCAGAAAAAATATAATGAATTACTAAATGAAAACCGTGAAATAAAAAACAAAGTAACATCAACACTTAAATTTGATAATTGTTATTATTTAATAAAATAATAACAAATTAATTATTATTTATTTATTAGTTTGAAAGTCTGGATGCTGAATGCAGTCATTTGCAAAACAAAATCACAGAGTTGCAGAATAAGCTTACATTAAGTGATCACTATAAAAACAGATTGAAGATCGATATTCAGGATATAACTACACCTGCAGACTTGGAGCTAAAATACTCAAAAATGATTGTAATAATTTATTTTATACATTTGACATATTTATTTATTTATTAACTCTCATGATGTTTATAAATAATGTAGCTCGATTTGGAAACTGAAAATGTATCACTAACAAGAAAACTAACAGAAACTCGAGAAAAGTACAATAAGTGTAGAGCTCATCTGGAAGACATAAAGACTATGTTAACAAGCCAAAATTTAAAAAATATTGTCCAGGAAAATTTGGAACTTTGCAATACAAGAGTAAGAGTACATTGATGAATTATATATTCTGTATAATATTTATTTTTTTATTTTTTTTTTAGGATAAATTACAAAACGAAGTTAAAGATTTAAAATGTTGTAATCAAGATTTAAATAGAAAATTATTGGAAAAAAAGGTAACATCTATTTAAAATTAAATATTTTATAAAAAATAATTCTTTGGACTGTATTAATTTATACATTGTAGAGTGAAAACCATTGGCCTGTAGTTGGTAATCAGCAAATTTCACGAGTAGAAGCACTCTACCATTCATTAGTTTGGCAAAAGATGTATCTAGTAAAGTTGGCTAGAGGTAAAGACAAGTTGCTAAAATTTGTCATTAAAGAATGGCCTGACTTAGATAATAGTATTGTCAAAACAATGATGCAAAGAATATGTAACAAGAGAAAAATGTCCAAGTTCAAGTGAGTTCAAAAACAATTCTTATTTGTAATTATTTAAAGTATATTCATTGAATTATTTTTTTTAGAATTGTAGCTATTAGTTTAATAGCAATTCATCGTATGAGATTGATAGCTACGAAACACATACAACCCAGAATTGATCTCACACAGCCTCAACTCAATCTAACACATTACAGTTTACCAAAAAAAATGCCATGGATTAAATGTTAATAATACCAAGTTTCCCATTTTATGCCATTATAGTTAGTAGATTAATTATATGTGTACGTATAATTTTATTATAATATTTTATACATAAATCATTTTTAAGTATTTAGTGTAGGATTTTTAAGTGTAACGTATCATATATGTACCTTGATTGTGATATTTGTATATAATTAACTAGCTGATAATATTTTTAAAAGATAAAGACTTGAAAATGTGCCTTCTATTTTAATGTTTTGAATATGTTTTTACAATTGGTATTTTTAAGTATATATATTTTTTTTAAATCATTACTCAATATGGCGTATTATTCTTGACGTATAGATTGGACCTTTTGCAATTTTTTTTGATATCTTATTGTCCTTATCTACGCATAAGTTATTCTTTTCAAGGTAATCCTAAAAATTGAATATTTTTTTTAATAAAAAATTTAAAAATATTTTATTAATACTAACTTTCACTGTGTTAAGTAGTGGCACAACTGGATTTCCATCTAATTTCTTTTTCTCAATCACATTTTTAGCATACTCGAGGAATTCTTCATCTTCTCTATGCCACTGATGTTCAAATGCTTCGTGGCGATCTATATCAGCCTGTCTATTAGCCATTAATGTAATCCTTTTATCGTCCTACTCCAAAACAACAGGAAAAATATGGTTATCATATTATTTAAGTTTTTAAAGAAGAAAAAACGTAAAATCAATTTTATTTATTTATTTACCTAGTATCATCTTCAATTAATATATTATTTTATAATATTACTATGGTTTTACTTTTATCATTGATCAGTGGCATAGTGAATCCTTATAGATCATGATGGCATGATGCACAACATATATTTCAGTACCTACCTACTCTTTATCCCCTTAATATAATATATAATATACATAATTATTATGTGACTATATATTTTTATTTTTATTTTATGTTATTGGTAAAAAATTATGTATTCCAATCATCCCAACCACCAAAAAATATGTCCACCATGACGCCTTAGTGCTATAAAATACCGTTCACCATGCCACCGTCATTGATTATAGAATAGACTAATTCTTAAAGGTAATTTCTATAATCAATGCTTTTACTTACTATTCTGTTAAAATTCTTTATAAAATAATAAAATAATTTTATTGAAATATTAATGATAAATTTTATATGGTATTTAACCAAAATTGTAGTATACACTATTGCTTATTTATAAATTTTACTTAAAAATAAAAATATTATAAGACAAGAAGTGTTAGACTAGATTTAATATATATAGGTATCACCAAAACCATTAATTTTGAAGCAAGTTACTTCTTTACCTGCATTTTAAAGTTTAAATATTTTACATAACTATAACTCACTTAAAATTAAAATATCAATAAAAGCCTATGAGATGCCCTAGATAATGTTTTTACCTTTAAGTTTGATAATAGGTAAATTTACTCTATTATTATAGTTAATAGCATAAAATTGATTCCGCTGAACGAAAATTTGCTATGTTGGATGAATGTAAGACGGAGACAAGACATGAGGGTCGTGTAGCGTCCTCTTAATAATAATTTTTATATTTTATATGATTAATTTTCCATTAGGTAAACCAAATTCAGATACCTCACTCACTTATTTTGTTGAAACATATATTATATTAAAATATTAAGGTATTTTAACATCATTAATGTTTTCAGTTTGAATTGTTGAAATAGGTACCTTTAGAGTGGATCGAAAAAAATTAATTTTAACTTGGTTCACCTGGTGTACATTTTAATTTGATATTAGCAGGGTTACAGGATAATTTTGAAAACCAACTTGCTATCTTTTGATACCTAATTATCCGCTTTTTGATGGCATTTATATTGAAGTCGATTTGATAAAGTGTGTGTGGGCCAAATTCACGGACATGAATAACTAAACAAAAGTTGTTGCCGGTACAATAATAAAGCACCATCAGGTTTGTAGTGTTTGTACATTTACCAGATTTAGAGGCTCCTTAGTCCCTACCAAAATCCATAAATGGTCTAACAAATTTTTAATACATAGGTATTTACAAAGGCCAAGCATAACATGTCGGCACCAACTACTAACTATATAGACATTTTATAGACATAAGCAATAGACACATTGTAACAGTACTACATTATAATATGTGTAAACCAAGCTTGATCCGCGAAACGAGAAACACAACATTACAACGGTTGAATTAGCATGTTATATAGGAAAGAAAACGCATGAGAAGCTGAAAAGTAAAAAAGTAGAAACATCAACAAATATAAGTACTCACACACTGTTTATCAAGCTGCTCACGAAACAGTTTAGCCTTTTCCAATTGCATTCGCCTACGTAAGTCCACAAACTCTGTCAACAACCTTTTATCGCGTTCGCGTCTGTACAACTCCAATCGAAGGTCCTGTTCCGATTGCTCTCTTCGCCTACAGATCTCCTCTTCCCATAGTTTTTTGCCAATCTCCACGTGTTTTATTTTCCTATTGGCCAGCTCTCTCTTTTTGCACTCCCCTTCTCGATACCTGCGGAAAGTGGACGGTATGAGTACCAAAAACGAAAAACCGATGACATAGGACGATAGTTGCATTTGGAAAAAACTAATATTAAACCAATCGTACAAATATAATAATTTTAGATTGTATTAATTAAGCGAGTCTTTTGTATCATACACACATGACACATGTATAAATATACGTGTATCAAAAATAGATTTTTTAGAAAGATAGGTATAGGAATTTACAATTTTGTGAAAATCTACACCATACACCATAAGGTAAAAATTTTTTCTAATAAATAGATTGCAAAAAATTATTGATACGCTATGGATTATCGATTATAGCTATTTGCACTTATTGGAATTTGTATCACATGGTTATGCGAAAATGATAAATCGGACTTTAATAAAATCAGATGTATAGACTTGATAGTTGTGATAAGTTCATATAGATACCTATGCTGAAGGAAATTTTAAAATGATATACAGAATGTATTTCTCATACAGTATAACAGTATAACAGTAAGTTACAGAAGTGCTTATAAAATCAATTATTAATTTAAATTTTAAACTTTACTGCAATACTGCGCTACTTGGCAGAGGAATTTAAAATAATTACGTAGATGGAAGATTATTTTCCAGATTTGATTAGATTTGCATTCTACAACGTATGCTGTTAGAATATTTTCTAACCGTTTTTCCTGAGTTTCAATGGCGTCCTGCACGTCAGACTCTGACCATCCATTTCGCTTCGTCGGCCAAGCAGCCGATTTCATTCTCATCTCCTCCAACGCCAATTGTTTGACTTCCACCAGCTGTCAAAACAGAATAAAATCGAACTTTAGTGAACGATAATTACTAATTATTATTGTTTACATTGTTTGTATACAGTTACGAAAAACAATGTAAGACATAAGTGTTAATTAGAGCTTGAAAGAGGAAATTGGAAGTTAAATCATCTAAGTCGTCTAACTATCTAAGATAACCCCTGAAATTTTGATTTGTATAACAAAAATATAAAATATGCATATAATTCTGGATTTTAGCCAATCTATTATACATGCGTTATTGATAAAGATACATGATTACTTCTATTTCTTTTAGTCTCCGTGCTCTGGCTAAAGTCTTTTTTGTTTCAGCCATGATGGTAGTAACCATGTCTTCCTCCCACTCTTCTGTCTCACGTATGTTGTCTTGCCTGGTTATCATTATGCGGTTGTCTTCTATGTCCTTTTGAAGTTTTTCCTTCGCTACCCGTGCCTAAATAAGTCACAAATATACCGGTAAAGAATATCATTGTTATTAACGGTTCATATAAGTATTCGACGAAAAATTACACATTTGTACTAATTTAGTATCGCATAATTAATATATAGCTCACACCTCGGCAGCTGCCTTTTTTCGGGCTTCCTCAATTTCTTCGGCGAGTTTTTGTAATTCTGCCTTTCCAGACTCACGGGACGCAATCTGTTCTTCGTTTTTCTTATCCTCGCGTTCCTTCAGCCTGCCATTTATATACATATTGATAATTTTATTATGAGACTGAGTAAATAGCCTACCAAATTACATTACTCTTTTAACAAAATTTCGGCTTTAGATCTTTTTAGTTCATTGTCTTTTTGTTTTTCGTCTGCTCGGAGTTTTTTGTGCCGTTCCGCTTCCTTGTTTTGTTCTTGAGCCGTCTCGAGGTCCTTTTGTATCCTTTTCTCCCTCTCAGCCTCGTTAAACTTGAGTTGTATCGCCCTCTCTTTGAACACCTGAAAAGTCGAGTTGGTCACTAACACACAATACAATTATTCCTATGCTACGTTTAGTTTTAATAATACGGTGATGATCATCAATCATCATAATAACTTCAGAATGTAGCAGAGCTCTATAGAATGTTTTCGTCGCATCTCTCTCTTCGAATTTCAATTTGCATGCTTTCTCGATGATCCTGTTTCTGGCATCTAATGCCTCTATCTTCATCTCCTCATCTCTCTGCTGCCGTTTGACTTCCAACTCAGAAAGCGCCTTTCGTTTTTGTTCCAAAAGTTTTTTGGTCTTATTCTGTACAAACGCATTAACATCATTTTAAATATAGTCATGTGTCTTATTATGTTAATATATTATGTAGTGTGTACTCAGCATAGCTGCTATAGTTGCTATACGTCTGTATTATTAAAAAATGATGAGCCATTATTTATGACTAACCAGTTCTGTGTTGTCCCAACCATCTACCATTTTTTTTGACGTTTCTCGGCGCATTTCTTTTAGTCGCTTACTGGCCTCTATTGATTCCTCATCGTCAATTTTTTTTGTTAAAATTTTTCCCAATCTGTTCCATTCTTTCTTGGATATTAAAAGTGCACGATTACTAGGATTTCGGTGACCAACGTAAAAAATTTCCATATTTAGACTGACGAGAATAATAAAAAGAAGTTGTCATAAAAGCACTTTTTTATCGAAAAGGTGTATTCCCTATATGCCTACTGGCTACTATAGTACTATAGTATTGGATGTACAAAAAGAGTTCATTGATTGTGTAGGTACACTTTTGGTTGTCATTGACAACAAACAAAATGTAGGTACTAAAAAAAATCGTGAGTCAAATAATAAATTAATGGAATCATATTCTACACTTGACAATTGACGACGCCGCGGGAACTGTTTTCACAATACTTCTGAGTCGCCGAAACATTGTATATATCTATAATACCTACCCTACAAATACTATAGATTTGAATACATTTTATAAATAAGTTGTTAACTCTTTTAAGTCTTTTTAGTTTTATATTTAAAAATTGACGGCTTTGACAAATTTTAATAACTAATTAGAATAAATACCTACTGGTTAGTGCCTACCGGTAAACATCTATATTTTTTATTGATTTACTCAACACTAAGCGAATGCCGAATAGTGAATACCCAAATGTATACCCAAACACGGGTGATTTGCAAATTGAACAAATTTCTAAAATGTTCAATGCGTTTAGGTAATTTTGTATATTATGTGTTTTAACAAGTTACTTTAAAATATAATATACAATGTTTTAGCAAAGCACCTACCTATAATCTATACACTCTATAGCCTACACTCCTTAGTAGGTGCCTATAAAGTATACTATACTAATATACGCCATACGGACATATACGGTTATAATATATTATAATTAGGGTTAAGGACTTTTAGTGCTTAAAAATTAAGAAATATTCGCTTAAAATATGCTCTAAAAATTCATTTTATTTTATTATTTTGTCGAATTATAATATTTATATTGAGAATCATTAAATTCCGACACACAACTTTTTAAACGAATAACCAGTGATTGTTTTTCCTTTGGCATATTTGGAAACAAAAAAAAAATATTACTTAGAAAGTTTGAAATAGACAAAATTATTACGCGACGAAAATATTTGAATTTCTTGCAGTGCGCACAATGATGAAACGAGTACACGCTAAAATAATAAAATATGACGGACAACTGAAGTTCACTTCCTATACGCATTTCGGTTTAATCTGTTTATCGATCACATAGTAAAATAATTAGTATATTATCTAATCGATAATGAAATTTTTATTTTTAAATGGAAAATTTACCATTTTATTTTTTTTTGCCTGAGTTAATTTTAGAACTTATTTCGAAAATCGCCAAATATTATGTTCTTAGTTTGTCTCATACCCAAATATGCATTTATATGCAATAATGACAAAATATGCAAAAATATGCAAAATAAAAATATTTTTAATTTAATCTCCTGATATTAAGAAACACATTTGTTGATCACTAGAATTATTTGTCTACGATCTTTCTAGAAAAATATGAAAACATAAATTATAAATAAATATACTACATTTATAAATAGTAATCTAGGACCGTAGTATCCAACTACAATCTATAGGGCCATGAATTGTTATTAATAAATATTATTAAAATAAATACTATTACCATTGATTATAATTAAAATGTATACAATGTATTTATAATCAATATTACCATTAGTACATTTATTTATTATAACATATATATATAAGCATGCTACATACAAATTACAAATACAACTATGATAAATTGATAAAAATTAATGTTTGCAAGGATATATATATATATATATATTTGTTATTTGAAGCTATTGATGCTATGAAACCGTTATCAGTACGATAAACAATTTTAAAAAAACACATGTTATTTGAACAATTATTGAACATCTCGATTCGCTAATGTTTTAAAAAATAAATACTAGTTAATACTAATTTACATCAATTGTTGGCTCAAGTGCTCAACAATCATAGATGTTCATTAAGTTCACAATTTATGTTTAATTTATTTGCACTCGATGATCGGACTTACTGACTCGTGACATTTAGATCAATTTGCTATCGTAATTCATTTGCCGATCACGACCGCGGATCAGTAAACACGATTGAATGAATGTTAGTTTTAATTCTCGTTTTGTAGTTGAGTTAATGGTTAACGTGATACAAATATAAACAAATAGATTGACAAAAATGTAAATATATACAAATTATTTTAATTGTTTTACCAATGCTAAAATTTATTCATAACTTATCAATACATTTAAAAAGAAAATAATGTATCCTTGTAAAATTTTTAATTTCTACTTAACGCTATATGTTAGATTTATGATCAAGACATTTAACTAAACACAATGGATCACTTACAACAAGGTTGGTTCACTGAGTCCGATACATGGCCAGGTGCTGGACTTTCATTACAAGTAGAAAAAGTACTTCATAAAGAAAAATCCCCGTACCAAGATATCATGGTATTACAAACGTAAGTTTCCAAAGTTTATGTATAGTATATGGCAGATTGTTTAAAATTCAAAACTATTGATAATTATACCTACGTAATTTTTTTAATAGAAAATCATTTGGAAAAGCTTTAATTTTGGATAATATAATTCAATGTACAGAATATGATGAGTTTACATACCAAGAGATGATAAGTTTCTTGCCACTTTGTAGCCATCCTAATCCAGAAAGAGTTTTGGTGGTGGGTGGTGGTGATGGTGGTGTTGCACGTGAAGCTGTTAAACATCCAAATGTTCTTAGCGTTGATGTTGTTGAAATTGATGAACGAGTGGTAAAACTTTCAGAACAATTTTTACCATTTATGGCTTGTGGTTTTAAGCATGATAAGGTAACACTACATATTGAAGATGGGTTTGAGTTTATGAAAAACAATGTCCAACAATTTGATGTCATTATTACAGACTCATCAGACCCCGTCGGTAAGTATTTTTAGAAAGTAAGAATGTTATTTTAATAAGTTTTATAGTGGTACAATTTAAATTAACTTTTTTTTTAAGGTCCAAATGAGTCATTATTTCAGAAAACATATATTGAATCATTAAAAAGATCATTAAAACCTGGTGGTATCATATGTTCCCAAGTCGGATCAATTTGGATTAAAGAAGATCAGGATACAATGAATAGATTGTCTAAAGATTGTTCTGCAAACTTTAAAAAGGTCACTCTAGCCACTATATCTATCCCATCTTACCCAACTGGAAACATCAGTTTCATTTTAGCTACAGACAATGAGGTTAGAAATAATTATCCATAACATTTATTGTATTACTATTTATTAATTGAATCATTATTTATTTTTCATGTTATTTCAGCTAGTAAATTTCAGGGTACCAGCATATAGTTTCACACTTGAAGAACTTAACAAGTACAAACTAAAGCATTACTCACCAGATGTACATTCTGCCTCATTTAGTATTCCTAGATTTGCTTGTATGGCTATTCCACATCTTAATTGTTAATATTATTATATTCTTTCAATATTACCTCATTTATGGACTTAATTTTGTCTAATGTCACTTTATTGTTATGCTCGCAATTAAATTACCTATTTAAAATAATTTAATATTTATTACACAACGAATAGTATTAAATTGTAGATTTTAGTATTTTTAATTGCATTGTTGTTTTATTTTAAATCCTAACCACATGTGATCAATCTTAACTATGTATTACTAAATTAATTGATTCTCATAGATTAGTATTAATAACATTGAATTACAAAATAGATAATAATAAAAAATTGATATTTTATTTTATGTGTTATACATGTTGTTCTAACTAATAGTTTAAATGTTTCTTTATTTTGTCTGTTTATTCAGTTATATCACAAGTACTTATTTGTTGTAACCGCTTTGCCAAGCCTTTTATTATTATTTCCCAAACGCTAGAGGTTCCGTATTTGAATTATGATTCAAACAATGAACAAGAGCCTCTTTTTGTTGAGACAGGAAAAATGAGTTTTGCAAAATGTTCTAGTTCCTGAAAAGATCCTGTGACTAAAAAATATTAGGGAACACAGCCTTAAACCATGTTTTACCAGCTGTAATTAAGGGCCGTTCTTACAATGTCCGGTAAAGTGTTGGTTAACGCTAACCGACTGATAACAGATTTTATTACCGGCAGAATTCCGCCGGTTAAGTGTTCATAAACTTTAACCAGACATTGTAAGAACGGCCCTAAGTTGACTATCTTTATATAAAAATTGGATATTCATAATCAATATTTCTCTACATAACACTTACCAGGACTTAAGATAAATGATATGTTTATTGAAATAATAATAAATATTCTTTTTAATATTTGAAATTATATTTTATTATATCATAATCATATTAGTTTGTTCTTGGTCTTTTGTTATAATATTCTATTTAAGTTATTTCAAATGTGTATCCACTATCTGCCTTAAAAAGATTATTAACTTGTTTTTAAAAATTATTAAAAATGAATTTTTATAAAAGTTTATAGTGGCATTCAATTTTTACAACAAAATATTGTTAAAATAAATAAATTGTGTGACAAATATTGACAATGATCAAGAAATTAAATCTATAGGAAATAGTTGTATTGTTTTTCTTTATGTGTTATTATTAATTTATTATGGTGGACCTATTTATAATCCATTATGCTACTCTTAATTGAAAACAAATTTTAATATTATTAAATATTACTTAGTGTTTATTTTAATTTAAAAGTTTTTTTCAGGTATAATCAAAATTATTTATTATGACATTTTACCTCCCCAATTAAATTATCTCTACTGTTAAATGACTAAAATGTTAAGATGTTTAGTAAATGTTTCATATAAAATAAACATATTAATTTATAATAGGTATTTAACACTTATTGATGACTATTTCATTAAGTTGTAAGAGATATTTTTTAATAGTACTTAACTATTTAAATGATACTTATTCAAATACTTTTTAAATATTTTTTTCTGTGTTTTCGATTAAAAACCAGCATGAATATATAAAAAAAGTGGTTACAATTTATAACTGCTATAACAACAAATTATTATGACAGTTAAATTAGTGTTATAGGATTAAGTTGTTTATTATGACAAAGTAAAGGTTTTAAAATATTATAGTTCATTAAATAACGTTTTATATTTTATTTTTACTTAAAACCACACTTTACTTTATACATACATTTTGTTAGAAATTTACTTCGGACTTCCTATTGACTGCTGCATTCACTAGTAGTTTGTTGTTTTTCTTATAATCCTGTAGAGTATAATCAATGATATTACTCTATATTATATAAGATTGTTGAGACTATTATTTAATATTTTATTTTATAAAATATGATTTGAATATAAAATATAAATTTGATTTACCTCTATGGCTAATATGAGAGGTATCACAGATATCCCAGCTTTTTGATACTTAGCTATCAGATTATTAGTGTACGTCATGAACTCCTCGTCCTGTTGCTGCCATAAGTTTATGTGTGCATTATATTGTTCTAGATCTACCTGTTTGTTAGCTCTAGTAGCTGCTCTATTATTTTCCTTTGTAAATAAAATAATTAATTTAACATAAAATACCTATTTAAATTTGTCACGCCATACTTACACATTGTAAGTTGAGATTTTCTCGAAAACTGTTTGTCTTTCTATTTTTTTCTAGTCTCTGTGACTCTTCAAGGGAACGTAACATCTCAGTCTCGCGTAGGCGCCTTTCTAGTTCCCACTGATGACTCAGCGTTAAACGTTCTTTTTCCTTTTTGATTTCTTCATCTACGATCTTCTTATTGTCTTCAAAATCTTTTTCTCTCTTTTTCTTTAAATCATTTTTTTTATTTTCTTCTCTTTGATACCTAAATAATTATTAATAGACCCTGTTAGAAAAATGTATAATACCTATAAACATATTTAACAAATTTTCGAACTTCTGCTCTTTCTCTTCATAGTTCTGAAGTGCAATCTCATTATTTTTATTATTATTATTATTGGTATTTGTTTTAGAAGTTTCAATCATCTTCTCTAGTAATGTTTGTTTTCCTTTTAAAATCTATAAAAAAACATTTAATTTAAAAATAAACCTATGCCATGTAAGTATATAATTTTACTTCTATTTCTTTTAGTTTTCTTGTTCTAGCTATTTTCTTTTTTGCATCGGCCATTATAGAAACTATTACATTTTCTTCTTGATCTTTTAATTGACGCTGCTTATTATTTTCATCCACTATTTTTCTATTTTCATTTAAGTGATTTATTAAATTTTCTCTGGTTGCTAAAACCTTAAATATATTGACATAATATCATTAAAATTATGTATGCATGATATAACACAATCTCTATAACTTTTGCTTTTTTATTCTCATTGTCTATCTTAATTTCATTTGCAATTCTTTGTAATTCAGCTTTACCTTTTTCTTTTAATTCGATATCATCGTCACGCTTTATATCTTCTCGTTTTTTCAATCTTATAACATAAACACATCATTAATCATTATCAACATAATAAGTAATAATAACTTAAAATTAAAAATAATACATATATCAATAGAGCTATAGAGCTAGGATTTGTATGCATTAAAAAGTATCGAAATATGCCATATAATATGCAGTCATGCAGTAAAAATCATGAAAATGTACATTATACAACTAATAGATACAGCAAGATCAGTTTATTAAGATTATAGATAGACACAATCGTTTATCGTACCTAATCGTTTATTCATTAGATATTTATTTAAGTTATTATTTAATGCAAACAAAATTATTTTTAATATTTTTACTTTACAAAATATTATTTTATAAATTTTTTTTTTTTTAAATTTTCGGTTTAAATCAGTGGCGTAACAAAAAAATTGCCCCCCCCCCGCAAAAATAAAAAAATGTTAAAAATGGGCCCCTAATATATTGTTATATCAAATAATTCAAACATAACCTTATAACCAAATGCCCCAAATTACCTGCGGGCCCTCAGTTACGCCACTGGTTTAAATATGCAATACATTTCAAATTTTATAAAAATATGTAAAAGTAGGCGAAAAAATATTTCGTCATCATCTTCTATAGTTATTATGATTCGTATAACTATATTATAATAGTTGGCAGTTGTATATATTAAAAACATAATATAGAACTTTTGAAAAAAAAATAATTGTTTTAAACTGCATATTTATATTATTAAATGATAATAATAATAAATAGTAATTATAATTTACTAATATATAGATAGGGTTTAATTTATTACTATTTTAACTTATACAAAGAAACTACATTATTTAAATGTTGTATCTCACTCTTTTAGGAAAAAAACAGCATTAGCTTTTTTCGTTTCAGCTTGCTTTAATTTTTGTTCCCATCGATCTTTCTTATATCGTTCAGCATCTAAATTTTGTTCTATCTTTAACAAACGATTTGCTTCCAGTTCTTTTGTTCTCTCCGCCTTATTGAATTCAATTTGTATAGTTCTTTCTCTGAGTACCTTCAATAATGAGACCGACCATCATAACATAATATATACATTTAATCGTATTATAACAATCAAGTCATGGAAAATCATAACTTTGATAACTTAAGTTAGACAACCTGAGACAAAAAATAAAAAACTAGTATATCTATAGTACTAACTAATATTGTGTGTATTATTGGATATTTTAATATTTAGCATTTATAATTGTACATAATGTACATTATATTATGTATTGTTCCTCGTTCCTCGACTACCAAGTCCAGCTTAGGTAGATATTATACAATCTAAGCAAGACGTTCCCAACCTGTTTTGACTTGCGGCACCCTTAGTTATTTTCTAAAAATCCGGAGGCTTGCCTGGCTATGGTTTATTCTCTATATTGAATACGTAATAGTAATATATCATGTTTTTATATTTATATTTTGTTGCTTCGATTTTATTTAGCTAATAGTGGCTAATATCTAAGTAGTATAAATATACACACATATTAAAAAATATATATTTCAAATAAATTCGCGGCACCCTTGTTGGGAACATCTGAGTCCTAAGCAGTCCTAAAAGCTAGTAGTGTTGTCAGGGGCGTGCCAAGGGGTGGTTTTGGGTGTTCAACCCCCCCCCTCCCCCGAAAAATAAAAATTATACAATACATATTATATAAAAACTTATACACTTAAAATAGGTACGTGTTAGAAAAAATATTGAACCCCCCTTTCTAATTCCTAGGCACGCCCCTGAGTGTTGTAGGTAAATATTATGGCCCTTATGTAGGCACAGGGCAGCGAAAAACCTAACGCCGGCACTGAATTTATATATATATATAAATACCTATGTTTAATTTACAATATTTATTTAAAAATTGTTTTATCTTTAATTTTTTTTTTTTGGGGGGAGGGGGTATTTTAACACCCTAACCCCCACCCGTACGCCTATGAATACGTTCACCTTATAAATTATAGGTATAACCGTATAGGTATCATATTTATCACTTTTGTATAATACATATTCTAACATTTACTGATTTACCAATACTTGTTACTTTATTAGTTATTAATGTAATAAAGTAGTACACTATACACTGTACAAGTAATTACCTATATTACAATAATTATATACAACTATAATCAGTGTTGAGCATTATCTAGATAAAAATATTTATCTTTTTATCTTATCTAGATAAAAAATATACACTATCTTTTTATCTTATCTAGATAAATAAAATAGTTATCTGAGAAAAATTATCTAGATATTTTTTTTTGTGAGAAATAAATTTTCTAAGTTTGTTTTGCTATTTTTATTCGATTTTATTTTCAAGTTATAATAATTGTAAATATTTACACGTCAAATACTTCGTAGTATATATTTTATTATTTTGTATATTATATTATGCAATATGCCTATATTATAAATATAATAATATAATA
>VUJU01001993.1:0-29368 GCA_009835225.1 Aphis craccivora
GTTAGTCACAATTTTTTTTTATAAGCGTTTATAGTTCAAATTTTTACGAAATCTGTCGAAAACGCAGAACTTTGCAAGTAATTTTGAAGTTGAAAAATCATAAAATTGTTTGTGTTTATAACTATAAGGATTAAAATTACAACACTAAGTTTTCCATAAGTTTTTCTTCGAGTAGCTATAGAGAAAACTCGTAACATCATTATAGGAAAAATTTGTGCGTTTTAATTTTAAATTTTTACGAAATAGCGTAACAATAACGATTTATCCTCAAACGATTTTAAATATTTGTTATTTTTCAAAAACTATAAGTCATAGATACTTGAAAATTTTACCAGTTATTAAGATTCGCGTTTTCTTTATGTGATTTAAATTTCAAAATATTTTGACTTTTTTTGAGCTATTTATAGACAACTGAAATTTTCAATTTTTCTGAAAATTGTTTTTTTAAGTGTCGATAAAATTGATTTGGCCCTATCAAAATACTTGAAAATTTAATACAAAGTTCTTCATAGGTTATTCTTATAGTGATTAAAAAATTATAAGAATACATAGGCACAATTTTTTTTTATTAGCATTTGAAGTTCAAATATTGACAAAATTTTGTTAAAAGCATGAATATTTGCAAATTATTTTGTAGGTATAATTCATAAAAATTTTTGTATAAGTATCTAAGAGTTAAAAATTTAATTCAAGGTTTTTCATAAGTTTAGCTTACAATTATTATAAAAGAACTTAAATTTTGGTGTATTCAGGCCATTAAAACATAAACCACCTTTTTCACCAACCACTAGAAATTATATCCTAGGCTGACAAAGCATCTTCGTTCAGAATCGTTTTTCGTATACAATGATAACTATCATTGGATTTAAATTTAACACTCCTATAATATATAATAATGATCCATACGGCACCTAATGTACAGCAGAGCGGTACTCACTTGCTCGCTTTTTTTTTTGTTCTATGTTTTTATTGCCATACATTTTACACATATAACTATGGAATTCATCTTATGCTTCAATAATGCTTATTATGGTATGGAATTTCATTGAAAAACATGTAGGTAGGTACCTACCTATAATATTTTTTCCTTTAAAAATAAATCAAAATTTCGCTTGTTCCATTAGTTCTGCAGGCGTGTTTTACAACTAAACTTTTCTATTAAAAAAGTTTGCCGAAAACTGTCAAAACTTAAAAAGAAACAGACATTGTCAACGTGACGTATATTATATACTTTGCACAAGATTTGTCGTATTCTAGACAACAGATAAACATCACCTAGCTGAATGCATCAACTTCAAAAAGACATATTGTAATTCAGTGACAGTCAATTTCATTCTATTCACACAAAAAATCTGACATTTGTTAGGTTAGGAACGTTTTACTATTTCACTCTATTACCCCAATATAATACCTGCTGTAGCAATTAAATCTGTTAAAAATAAATACGTATAAATCGCATATATATTATATCATTAAGGTATGCTGTAAAACATTATTTTTATTAATTATAATATATAATGTGTAGTTAAATCACAATCTCATAAGTTATGACATTATGAGTCATAACTGAGATAATTTTACAACGCTTATGTTAACAGTCCGATAAATATTAACAATCTATATATTTATATTTTTACTAAACCGTATTTTTGAGGATCGCGAGTTATATCTAACTACTATTGATTTTTTATTTTTGTACTCAATGTAATTATAATGTATTTTATAGGTTATACGTGTATATATAATATATACCTACTAATTACTTATATATAACAAGCCTGTAATACACTAAGCATCTATACCTACTTGTTGTGTCTAACATGCATAATTAAATTATCATAAATATTTGAAAATTAATATAATAATTCATTTAAAAAGTTAATAACATATAAAAATGAACAATATAGTGCCAATAACGAAATTCTCATATTAATCGTTTTATTATAAACGTTTTAAATTTTAATACAATATTGTGATGTAAATAACCATAATATTTACATTGAAGGTACATGAGTAGTTGTAAATAGTAAGTACTTAGTATATATATATACATATATTATACGCATATGGTATAATATTGATAAATACATATACAGAGTATAGACACAATTTAAGTGTAGGTACTATACTTATACATGTTGTAAAAGAAATTAACTTCAAGTTTAGGTATAGGTAATAATTAATTTGCTGCAACAGAATATTAATAAACACAATAATAATGCGAGTATTAATATCTTAATAAATTAATTGTACAACTAACACATATATATATAATTGAGTTAATCAACTTAATATATTATTGAATATCTCTAATATAATAAAATTTAATAAAATTTTTTTCTCTAATAAAATTTAAAAAATATAAGCTTGATTATTATTATGATATACTAATGTCTATAATGGTATCGGTGTATACTAACAAAACTTCTACAATTAATTAAAAACCAAAATAATATTCACCCTTTTTTATGCCCTACATATTTATATCGATCGTTTTATACAGCTGCAACTGATTAAATTAATATGTTTAATGTAGACGCATAAATTAAGACGTTGTCATGTTTAAATATAACGCACAGTTATAGATAAAAAAACTTAATGAACTTTCACTTGTCAATTTCTTCAAAACGAAACATCAATACAATAACGAATTCTAAATTAATACTAGGTATGTTAAAGAGTTAGCACATGAATTAAAAACATAAACGATTCATTTTTATCTATTAAAAACAAACGTAGGTAAAAAAAGAAAATGTAAGTATACAAAATTAGTAATTATTGTAATAATACATACTTACATATACATATTTTTTTTATTTTATGTCCACGATCTGTTGGATAGGTATACCTATATAATAATACATTATAATGTATTTTCAGGAACAAATGGATTAAAAAATTAACCCAGCTGAATGAGTTTTGACGTTTGAATGATATATAGTATATTATACTTCTTAAAATTTGATTTAAAAATAGAACATAGTTTATTATACTAGAAAAATGTACATACCTATTAGTAAAAATTTGAAATATTAAAAAAAAATTATTTTATTGACGATTATTGTTGTAGATAACAGTAATATTATGAAGGTACCCTTGGACCTCATTTAGTATAATCTGAGTGTAAGAATACACTTTTGGTTCAGTTGCTTGTACCTAAGTTCGAATTTTAACGTAACACTAATAAATTTACCTATATTAAAAAAATATATTAACAATTTAATGATCAAAATGACGAGTTTATAAAAAATACTAAAAACTAAATCTGGAAATATTTTCTACCCACGCCCATGGTATAGGTATACAATCTTTACAATTTATATTACATTGTACATTTGTACCTATAGGTATATACAAGATACAACTATAATACATATAGAAATATATTTTATTTTAAATTATTTAAGTATATAGGATATAACTTTATATTTTTATAAAAGGATTTTAAGATGCTGTATTTTATTAATTATTTGTGTTAAACAATTAAGCGATCGTTAAAGACATAAACTATTATAAGTTATAACCATGAGGTAGGTATACAGATTAATCACGTTATGTCATTATAGACGTAGAATGTATTATATACGATTTCGACAGAACAAAACTCATAACCATGAAACAAAATTTAAATTTGCATACATAAAATGCCATACGATGTATAAGTATTTTCATTATAATCTCGAGTAAAAATATAAAATTCTGGTTAAAATGGAACAAGTTCATAAAAAAATTTGAAATCCCAGTCGATGCAGTGGCTAACGTAATAAATTAAATTATAATATGATAACTTATAATATTGTAACCAGTGGCGGGGCGAAGACTATATATTGCTTCATAACGGCCGACGGATAATAATTCATTTTGAATTATTCAAAAATAATTATTGTACATGACGGCAAACGCCTTAGTGTTGAATTTTATAGGTGGGTGCGGGTGGTATATCAGACGCTATATATATAGTCATTTAAAATTCGTCACGCCACTGCGCAGTGAGAATTCGTAACGATAATAATAATATAATAAAATGTTGGCGGTTTGTGTTTCGCAGACGACAAACATGGGAATGCACAACAACACGTGCGGCGGCGGTGCGGTCAACGGCGGCGTCGGCGGCGGCGGCGACATGATGTCGTACGCCACGCACACGCCGGCCGCGGCCGACGATTATTACGGCGGCGCCAGCGGACTGGTGGCCGACTACGACCTGCCGCAATGTCTGGGCGGCCGGCCGCCACTCGAACCAGCGTACGCGGCCGAGTGCTACTACGAGAAGAACGCGTCGGCGGCCGATTACCGTTCGTATTACGGCGGCGACGGTGCTTACGATCAGCTGGCGGCCGACGTCGGCGGCGGCAGTTACCATGCCCATCACCAACACCACCACCATCACCACCAGCATCACCACCAACACGGCCATCACAATCACCAACACCCGTTGCAGTCGGCCGAGGCGGCCGTAATCATCACGTCGTCCGACGGTCTGAGTTACACAAACTTGGACTGTAACGGCATCGCGGCCGCCGTACACGGACAAGAGTACGGCGCGTACTCGGACGACGGCGGCGGCGGCGGCGGCGGCGGTTACAATAACGGTTACGGCGGCCATCATCATCGGGACGAAAACGGTGTCCGCAACGAGTCGTATTGCGGTGGCGGCGGCGCGTCCGTGGACAACGCCTTCTTCAACATGCACCTGAACCACAACAACGATCACTCCACACGGCCAGCGGTGCAGCAGCCGCGGCCGCCGTCCGCACAACCTCCGCCGGCGCCGGTTCAGCCGTCCGCTCAGACTGCGGCTGCCGTGGCCGCGGTCCCGCTACAACTACAGGCGACGCCGACGTCCGGCGACGATCGGTGTACGCGCGTCATCAAACAGGAGGCGTCCTCCGGCGGACAGTGTTACGGCGGCCGAGACGGCACGTCGCCGTACAGCGACGACGCGTCTGCGTACCGCGCCACGTTGATCGCCGGCCAACCGCAGCAACACGTCCAACAGCAACATCACCACCACATCCATCACCAGCAGCAACAGCAACAGCAACAGCAGCAGCATCACCAGCACCACCAAACGCAGCAGCAGCAGCAACAACACTGTGGCCGGCAAAACAGCGGTGGCCAGCAAAAACACGGAGCCGCCGCCGTCGCAGCCTCGTCGGCCGTCCAGACGGCCGTGCCCACTTACAAGTGGATGCAAGTCAAACGAAATGTTCCTAAACCAGCCGGTAAGTCTTTTCCGTTTAAATCACATAATATAGTTAGTAGTTACTGTAAGTATATACCTACACGTCATAATAATATATTGCTTAATGATTTATTGAAATGTCGGTGATTACTAATCCGCCACTGAAATTTGAAAATATGTTTTAGTATAACATATTATAATATATACTTACCTATCTATTGATTATAATTTATAAAGAATACGCGATTATATCAATATTATATATTGTGCACAACTTGCGGGATGACTTGGACGCGTCGTAAAAATGTTAAAATTGAATTTTTTTAAATAAACATTGTTCTTATTCCATTGGGTTATTGCAGCCCATTGGGATAGGTGGGAAATGGAGTTGATTGCCAGAGACTTCTCTCAGCCATTTTCTGCATTTTCTTCATACGAAGAACTAGATCGTAATTATAATAATTATCATAATAATAATTGTAAAAATAACCTATAACTTCGTCGTACGTCGCGTTACTTATCGTTACGTATTATACTGTGGATTTAGGACTAGATTTTACAAATAATTGTCTTATATGAATTTATTCAATAATATATATTAGATATACATGTACTATTGTACATAAAATATTTATTGGAGTTTAATTTATATAATAAATATATATATATTACATCAAATTGATTGGGAATACAAAATATTATTTAATACTGATGAAATTCTTGAAATATTCGTATATTTCTGAAAAGGTCGACTTAAAAATATGTTTTTTGGAATGTATTCAAAATCAAACAAGGTTAAGCAATTATAATCATTCGACATTGGGATTCAGTTGATGAATTTAATGAATACATTTAAATTATGTAACATCTAAATAATCAGCAGTTATTGAAAACTAAAAAAGAAACAGTTATAATTTATATATACATACCTATTATATACGCTTTTGCGTAGTAATTAAATTGAATTGATACCTATAGAGTAATTTTGTTTAAAGATTGTTATACAATGTACTGTTAATTTAATAATGGTTAAATAATAATAATAAACATATCTATAATGATATCTGTTATAATATAACGCACGACTTTGTACTGAAGATAATGCCTAAATTATTTAGAAATTCGCTTGGTCGTCATTATATTATTTGGGGTTGGATTTTAAAGCATAAAAAGCAACTAAAAAAGCACACGATTATTTTATAAAAAGCAAAAAAGAAGCATATTTATTTAAAAAAAAAAAAACCACTAAAAATTAATTCAAACTCATTATAAAAATGGAAAAAAAATTTGAAAAATTGATTTAAATTTAAAAAATGATTACCTAGCTAATTACCTAGGTACCATGATGTATTTCTCTAGATTTGCAGAAGTCAAACTGATTTTATATAATCCAACGGAATATTTTTATACATAAAAAACGATTCTCTGCATCTACTGAATTGATCGGTGCATACTTCATACCAGAGGTTTCAAATTACAACACTAAATCATAAATTTTGAAATGATCGATATCGATGTTACAAGCATACTGACCGTATTAGGTACTGCAGGTTAATATGTAGATCGATAATCTATACGTTTAATATATTTAATAAACAAGCCGATAACGAAAACAATAATAATCCAATAATATAAACATTTAGTCTGCATCCTGGGCTTTTCTATTTATTTTTAATTAATAAATTGTTTTTAATAAAATATCATATTAAACACATAAAAAATGTACAGCTGCAGGAATAATTTTTAAAAAAGCAAAAAAAAAAATTGGTTTATTTGGAATCAGAATAGCGTGAAACGAATTTATATATAAAAATTAGATTTCTATCTCATATATAAAAAAGAAGTATAATATGCTTTAAAATCCGAGCTCTATAGTCATTATAAAACATTTTCAGATAAAATATCTGATATCGTATAATAATATTCATTATACTGTTTTTAATTTGAGCATATTAATTGTGAGTGATTCTATTGTTATACCTACTTTTAAATTTTAAGTACGTATAATATCGAATATTTATCCATAAGGCGTGATATACCTATGTCCTTTTATAAAACCTTTCCGCTGTAATTCAGGTAAGCCCCAGCTCACAGGTGGTGGCTTTGTCGATATTTGCGGAAAATTAATGTTAAATCCACCACTGGTTGATTTCCACGATACTAAGACGTAATACCCACGTTATAAGGTCATTCGAGGAGCAATAATAAAATTATTTATTGTTATAGTTTATTGTTAGTGAGTTTAGAATTATACGACGAAGGGTAAGTTGCTTTAATTACATTCATAATAATATAAGATTGTATGTATTGAGATTTACAACTTACAAAGAATATTATATATGATGTCACAGAGAAGAAGATGAGATAAAATATAGTTTGTTTATAAAACTGATGTTTTTTTAATATTTTAAGATTATTATAAATAATTGATTAGGAGTCTCAGAAATGTAATATATTTAACGAAAAAAATAAAAACGATAAATAAATATTAATATTTAAATATTAAGAGGACGTCGAACGTGTATTTTGAAAATATAAAACAAGCCTCGACTCTATGCACACAACACAATGCACAGATACCGTAGAAACATGGTTTTAACTTCAATAGAAAGATCATGACTTATATTATGCTTCCTCGATGAGTTTTTAAAAAAAAATGTTTTGGTTTATTTTTTACATGAAGGAAAAAATAAAAAAACTGACATTTTTAAGCTTAAATTTTGGTTGATATATTAAATCGATCAAAAAAATTCTCTTCGATGAGGCATAGTTTAGATATCTCTCCTTTCAGCAGAATTAATCACATTCCTTCTAAGTAAATTATTGAAGGAGCTGTAACTATAGAGCGAATGATAGTTCAGACTGCGTAAATACATTTTGTCTATATCACACGTGTGTAAGACGGAGATAACACATGCGGGTACGACGTCCTCTTAAATCATCAAGTTATATGAAGTCTGAATATTTTCTTTAAAATTACCGCACGGCGAGTATGAGCAGATTAAATTTTGATTTGTACACGAATTATTTCCGTATAAATTCCATATAGATTCTATATATTTTGTTATTTTTCATAGATTTAATAGTGTTATTTTAAATTTTCTAAAATTCTTAAGGTACATTTTTTGGCTTGTTCCGTAGATAAGTCGTATGAAAACAATTTACCCAGAAATGTTGTCGTGCACAATACAAAGAACAAATAGTAAAATTATTCCGTCAAAATATATTATAATACGTAACCGTACTATAATATGACGTTATGTTGTCATTATACCAGCTATTGAACTTTGTAAATATAGAGATAAACCTTAAAACATAATAACCGATTCTGCTTACAGAGAAAAGAGGGTTGCAATCTCCTATCTATAATTTTTATTATAGTGGTATTACATGGTCTTAGATCCTGCGGACTCACGCCGCTTGTTATAATTATATACATATACCGTAGAATGTATAACCTACATATGTGTTGTGTATACTGTACATATATATCTCTACACAGAGGGTCCGGTCGGAGTTTACGCAATCAAATATCCATTTCACGGTAAAATACTCATCGGCAGCTAAACACATACAAAACGATCGCCTGCGTGTAATTCGATACGCATATATAATATGTCCCATGCATACTAGGTATCTGGTATACCAAATATTATACGTATTTCGTGCCTATATTTTCCTTTGTATGTATATACTATATATAATATCATTATAGACGTCAATACAATTTTACTATTTATAAAACGCATTAAGCGATGACCACCCTTACAATATAATATAATATATACTGTGAATTATATTAAACGACGTCAGTACGTCACTATATTATTGTGATATACGTATTATAGCGCGCCACAGTCTGATAAATGGACGAATGGTTCGATGAAATTGTACATGTAAATGGATAACATAATTTATATAATACTATGTGAATACACAACACAATATTATTATGGCGTGTATCATATATAGATCAATTAATTTACACATAGGTTGTACGGACGAGTGAAACTGAGTGATGACATCACCACTTATTGTATACATATTATAGGAAATCCTCGTGGTAAGTACAATAATTGGTGTTTCGATCAATACAAAACAGTTAATATAATATTATGTATCAAAACGTCTTACATACAGATAGTGATAGACTTTATGTTGTTTTTTGGTTTAAGTCTTAATAATAATACATATACATGCAGATATTTCTTGTCGTCCATAATCCCATCGTGCATCGACTGTGGGTATACCAACAAAATTGTTTCCTGTGTTGCGCGTTTCTAAATTTCTAATACGCATATAGATAAAAAAAAAATGTTTGTATAATACGTCACCTACACGTTGAACTAATTTCAACTGTATACGATACGGTATAGTATATAGAAACCCTGACGCTATTTTACCATCACTGTGTCACGTAGAACGTGTTCACTGTTCACGTACAACATTTTTGGTGGTTTTAGTGTAATAATTCGTGTGATATTGGTCACACGGTTGTTTTACAACATGTATGTATAGGGTATTTAAATATGATGATATAACTATATATATATTATGTCAATCGAATCGGAATATTTCAACTTAACGGTGATCTGTACGATTCGACGATAAGATTGTCCAACTAAATTTATTTCAAACGGTTATGCGAGTATAGAAAATGTGGAATATAATAAAAAGTTTATGAAACGGGTAGCCAAAGATATTATATCGGAAGCCCAGGTACAAAAATGGAGGTTTATCCGGCACCACGGGGTTGGTTACAATAAATCAAAATGTTTGTAGTGTTTGTATACTTATTACATGCAGTGTTAGGTACCTATACTATATTTTTAAAATTTGTTTACTCGTACTTTTATTGTAAAAATAGATTTTATATAATTTTTTGTAGCTATAATGATTCCATTATCACTACCTATCATTATTATTTTTTATTAAAATAACCCTTGACATTTTGACCATTGGGAATCGCTATATTTGTACATAAATGAATAATTAAACAATAATATTTCTATGTATTTTATTACTCAGAAAACGTATACTATTTTGTACACCATTTAAGAGTTCGATAAAAATCTACTTTATTCTTTCACACATTAACGTGGGAACCTTTTTCATTAACCCTATCCTGCGGAGATGCAGCACATACATATATGATAATATGATGTCATGACTCATGACGGGTACTACATATTGTCGTAATTTCGATAGTTGATAGTCAGAAACACCACGGAAAAGAATAATAATAGAAATATCATAGGTTTATATTATTATGCCGTAATACTATGTTCTCACATCATTTTTAGAAAAACACGTTTCCGATCACTTTGTTTAACTATATTGTACACGGGTTGATCAGTGACGATTCGGTGTTTTAAAAAATTGTTTTAATTTCAAAAAGTCGTACATTTCAATATTTCATCCCGTTTTTCTAACGTTTTGATTACCTACCAGGTAAACGCGTGTGGGATTAATGTAAAAAAACATACACGTAAACGTATTATAATAAAGCGCAATGAAAATATTTTCGATACTTGCCGCACACGATAATAATATTATATAATAATAACAAATATATATGCTTCTACCTTTGTGGCTTTGTAGTGCTATTATATAGCTGTAGGAAAAGAATGTCGCACCGCGTGACACGTCTGATGCTATATTATATTTATACATTATTATTATTATTATTATTGACGTCATATATATAATACCATATATAGATAGCTGTAATAGGCCGCTATGCGGTCGTTTGTGCGCGAGTCGAGTCGCGGAGAGCTCAACTCCGTTCTCGGCGGGACATTCTCGCGGATATATAATATTGTTATTATTATTGTATAAACAATTTTTTTCCTCTGCGTTCTCATCATCGTCATCCTCTTCCTCCTCCTCCGCCACTTGTCACGCGTTATTCCAATGGCATACCTAAGGCACAGTGTAAGACTTGTGTAGAATGTATATACACATAAACGCGCTTATAATATATGTGTATACAAGCAAGCGGCGCGGCGGCGGCGGTGACTACTTAAATGACGTGAGCCGATTTTCACAATGAAATGGCGTAATTTTTCTACGTTTCACATACAGTTTTATCGGGACGAACACGATATAGATATATTATAACAGTCCGCTGTCAAAATAATTTAATTTAATTTCAAACGTCAATATATAAATATGTGTGGGTGGGAGCGCAATAAGTCGGTTACTTATCACAATAATATACAGAACTTAAGAGGATTTCGTGTATAATAATATAATACATATCATATATTTATATAGCATAGGTACATAATATATTCAGTGTACTATCGACTATAAAATATAATATTGCTCTGATAGTCTATGAGAAAGAATTACGTTTTCGGTATTTTTTAATATTATATTTTATAATTTTTGATATTTTTATTATTTACTGGATTTCAGTGACTAGACTACTAGAGACTGCTATGTATAATATATGTCATATAATTTTGAGTTTTTGCGTCAAATTCAATTTAGTAAATTTACATAAAAAATGTAAATGTATTATACAGGTATTAATGAAAATTACAATTAATGAACGTAGGTTTAAGAATTTAAATGATTTAAAAACAGCTATAATGATAAAATACTAGAATATTCCTATAGGAGTATAATATTCTTCAATCGAAAATGTGCAATGTATTTATTAACAAATTATTAAAAACCGAGTGTACAATGTATCATATTTTATTATTTTAAAACTGAATAGGTACGAAAAAAGATATAGAAGGTTTTTAATACGAATTGTTAGCACGATTTTTGGCATAAACTTTCATTTATTTTTATTATATGTATTGTATATAATTACCATGTTTAATAATGATTCGTAAAAGTTGTTCAAAAATTGTGGGGCTGATTTGCGTAGGAAAAAACTCGTGAACAATATCATGCGGAGTATATTTCGAACGGAACATTAAATAATTATACGTGCGTTTTAATTAGAAACACTGCATTGCAACAATGACGACCGCTGATTGTCCGTTTCGTGAATGGAAAAAAATAAAACCATAGGCACCGCACGCCATATTATACGACGCATTATAATATGTTATATTCTATACATATATAACTATGTAGCCACTTCTGTTTTTTTTTCACTCAAAAATTCGAACGAACGTTTTTAATTTTTGTTTTCACCCTCGTGTGCGTACTGACCTATTGCTGGTCTATGCTCGTATTTAAATAATATCATTTTTAGTCATCGGACAGTAATTATACAGTCCCCGGTTTAGAGGTCTCTCTTATCACACTGTGCACAACCACACATTTATGTATGTGTGTGTATATAATATATATATATACAGTATACACATGGATTTCATTGTGCTTTCGCTTAAAAAAAAAAAAAAAAAAAAACTAAAATCCACTTTATTAATACACAAACACACACAGAGTTTTTGCGGAGGTGGCACGCAACCTGTCATGCAGTCGATATCGCTTTGGGTCTGATAAGTTTTAAAAGTGGTTGCATATAAGTGCAGGTTTTAGACTACCCGCATATACATATATTATACGCTGGAAATTCTCGTACAAAGAGTAGGTAGGTACATATATAAAATACGATGGGATTTTAAAATCCTTATTTTGTATAGCATGTACATAGATTTTTATACACACATATATATATAATTTATACTATATTATTATAGAGACGTCCGAACCACCGAATTTATCGCCACGGCATACAATAAAAAAAATATATATATATATATATAGTTACCTACATACCACGTTGTTATAGAAATCTCACATAGTATTGTGTTACGGTCAAATATATAATACAATAATATATCATATATACATAGAAACTTCGTACCAAAAGAAAGTGATCCGTCTTGTGTCAAAACTTCGCATCGGATAAGGTACACGGACACAGGAACCTATAAATATATACATTCGGATGACGTACAGCTGAACTAACGCGATCTTATATTATATTATAGTGTATAATACCTTTGCGAGTTGCTGTAGCCTGTAGGTCATAAAACGCACTATACTCAGTGTGAAATGATTTTGCACGGTGAATATAAGACAAATTTACGTTTAAATTGTATTCAAATAGTATGCGAACTCTTCGTGACACACTCTGTACACACTTAATTGTCTAATACGTAGGTATATGCGCTTTCTTGGTCCCGAGATATGAATAATAGAATGAGAAAACGATGTGAAAAGTAGGTGCTGACTGCTGAGTAAGTATACCAACTCGAGTTGAGTAAAAATCATTACATAAGCCAATCTCGCCTCTTTGGTATATTAACATTTAATAAATACTGAAATGCTTACATAGTGGTATAAGTCCATTAGTATAATATGACCGATATGACCCTAATAAATTAAGAAAAAACATAAGATGTACGCAGTTATTAAACTATCATAATTACACAAATAATTATGAATATTATGACAACACGATAAATGACGATATGAGTACCTATATCGCCACAAGGGTTATAACTTATAAACTTATACATGTTAATAAAATAATAACATATTATTATAAAGTATTTATAGTGCATTAAACATAATATATTGGTAAAGGAAAACATGATATATTAGTACTATATTATCTATTTATAATAATAATGATTTTTTAAATTAAAAAAATTGCATACTAAAAATTTATTGTTTTAAATAAATATAGAAATTTAAAAATAATACAAAGCTAAATACCTAGGTCAGATTGAAAAATTATACGTGAAACTGTGAAAGACTCAACTGTGGTTTCACTCATAATTGAATAATAATAAATATTCAATTGAACTGTAATGCACACAACTAGTATGAATGACATATTATTTGGAACTTATTGTATTACATTTTCATATTTTAACAATAAAAATTAAAGATTATGAGAGATTTAAACTTCAAACGCATATAAAAAAAACTTGTGCCTATATGTATTTTCAAGAATTTTAACCCATCAAATATTTTTTATTAACATTTAAAAAACTTAATATAATCAAAAATTGCTCATGCCTATAAAAACCTCAAAAAGTACCAAAATATTTTTTAAATGATACCTATTATAGGAAATGATATTTGGTAAAAAATGTCAAGTAGGTACCTAACCTATCTAAAGCTATTTTTTTTTAAAAAACAACAAAACTAAAAATTATATAAGGACAAATTGTTGTTATACAGGTGAATATTTAATGTAAAAATTTGAAATTCACATGTTCATAAAAAATTCATTTAATTTTCCTAAAAAATTGTTGTTGTTTTTTTAAATTTAAGTTGAAAAACGTATAAGAAAAATTATATTACATTTTAAAATCGTTTGTATTAAACTATTAACAGATCATTTTTATAAATTTCTAACTAAAAAATAATTTGTAATTTTTGAAATGTTGACGAATTTTGCCGAAATTCTATTTTTAAATATTTATAAAAAAATATTGTGACTACATTTTTGATATATTTAATTCAGATATGAACAAAATATTAGGTGTTTTTAACTTTTGACTCCTCAAAGTACCAACTAGATCAAATTTTCTTCTAGAAACTACTTTCAAAATTGAAAATCGAATTTTTATTACTCCAAAAAGTGATGACAAACCAGAAAAACACACATCATTGTAAAATCAATACATTCATAGCTCCGCCGAGAATTTAAAATAACACGAAATTACTCTATCGTATACTATAGTTTATATAATAATATTACATACAACAACATTAAATTGGTATGTTAAAAAATGACACAAACTAAAACAAATAACGATAATATGACTAAAAAAAAAAAAAAACGAAAACGAAATATATTTTATTTTATTGTACTCACTCGTTCATGTATATACATTTAATACGTATGTGATATCAAAAATCTAAACTTATAGTGGTATATATAATAAAAAAAAATTCAAATATAGATTTTAAGTTTAAATTTTCTTGTATTTCTTATATATTTTCTATACAATTCAAAGTCGTGTCACAATACATCGCTCCAGGGGCGGATTTTGGTATGTGGTGGCCCTTGGGCGGAATGCATTGTGGGGACCCCTTATGCAGAAACAATAATATATATATTTTTATTAAAATATCATAAAATTGTGGGGGCCCCTGGGCTGCAGCCCACTCAGCCCTCCCCTAAATCCGGCCCTGCATCGCTCTAAAAAACGCATTTGTATCTTAAGTACAACTACTAAAACATTGGCAGATTTATCAGAAACGTGTACCTCTATACACAATTTAATTTATCTAATACCTACGATTTCAAATTGCTGTGTTTAAATAATATATTATATGGTATCAAAAGTAAGAATTTTCAATAATTATTATTTTTCTCTTCTTCGTTCACCTTTTCTTTGACGCTATATATATAGTTGCGGACGCTCATGTATATATTAAATTCTTATACGTATTACACATATTATATTATTAAAAGGGAATGCATGCATGTATATTGTATATATAAACAGGACGTTGCCCCTAAATCCTCACTACCCCACTCGCCTTAAACGTTTCTACCTTCGCATCGCACTGGAGGTATGGCGGAGGGAAACTCGAGTCGACAACCCGAAAACGAGACCCTCTGCACACCATCACCGGTTCCGACTTTTATCCTCTCTGGTATATATCGCAAGCGTATACCATTAACCAAATTGACTGTGGACGACCGCCACCTTGCATGCATATATAACCCTCCATACTCTTTTTGCCACCCCTCATCCCGCACTCACCGAAGAGCATAAACAAGACGTAAGTCGCGCGAAAAACCTTCCCGAGAGGGATTGACTTACATGTATGTATATGTATGTTTATAATATTATATGTATAATGTATATAATAAGCACTATTCGATAACCAACAGCGAAGTGCTTTTAGCGCCGAACAAACGCTGCTAAACTGGAAAACGTTATTATATAATAATATAGGTACCTATATATATGTATACTATATAGGTGATTGTTTTAATGCGTTAGACGAGCATTTTAGCTATTTTATTCTTTTTTTTTTATTATTATTTATATCTAGAATGTAATTATAATACATTTATGTTAGGTATATATGAGTATAATATGTTCACCTTACGTAAAAACTTTTAATTTAATAATAATACAATATTATATTATAATATATAATATCTGTCTTGTTTCTGATAGACCTAAATAAAATAAATCTACTATATTGTTAATAGCAAAATAGATTATAAATGGTAGTTTAAATGAATTATAAAATATCCTCAGAATTAGAAGTTGACACACTGTTTTTGATCGAAGTGATTTAACACATTCATTACAATGATCTATACACTCAATGACTATATAAGTACACTAAAATATTGCAATGTTTCGTGTAAAGCGATTTCGCGGGTTTATAGTTTTGTTTTATACTTTTATTTTTTTCACCATAATTTACGGGGATACAACTATAATATTGTATACGGTTTTCTATAGAATAATACAGAGTGTATAACATTTTGCTATCAAATCAGGCCGTAGGCAATCTATAGGCTATATAATATAGTGAAAACTTATAACTAGTTGTAAAGTAATAACCGAATTACGGTTGGAAATGACAAAGTAATAATTAATAAACCAGAACCGTTAACAAGTTTTAATGTAATATAAGCCACTGGCAATTATGATAGTATCATATTAATATCATTTCAAATCGCAGTACTCGTGAGGCATTAATCATTTTACGTTTTGATAATTATTTCGATTCACGAACGCCAGACATGGCGGGTAGACGCGATTACATCACCGTGTATCATTAATATTCTTGTACCTACAGTTGTACGTATCATTTGTAATTTTAATTTGCATCGCCATTAAAAATCGACAGCGAACCAGTTTGGCGACTAAACAGTACGGGTGTTTGTTTAGTATATAAAACGACGTGCGAGCCCGGGGGTGTCGAAAAACAAAATAGTATAATATTTTACACAGTATCGTGTGCCAAACACGTAACTGGTCTAAAAAAAAAAAAAAACAAGTATTGTCGTTAAATAATAATAATAATAATAATAATAAAATAATGTAATATAGGTAGCGCAAAATAACGTTTTAAAACGACCGCGACGCTATGAACGATGGACACAGAGAATAGTTTTGTATTCGTATATGATAATATACGCGCACCTATAATATATTAATAATTATATGTAGGTATTAATCAGTGGCGTGGACTTGACGCTAGGGTCACTTTTTTATGCATCTGAAATCTGCATATTTAATTTAGATACAAGCGTGAATGCATTACAACGTTAAAGAACTACAGCTTTATCATCTGTATCTCATAGGCGTATATATACTATATAATATATATTATATAGTAGGTATATTATACCATACTCCAGTGGTCGTTATTGATGTGATTATTGTTTGACGTACCTATTCTTATTTATTTCTTCTGAAAAAAAGTAATTATTTCGTTTACGGTTTTACAATAATAGGGTGATTTATTCGCGAATAAAATCGCACATTAATAAATTACATCGCCACATAATGTTTTCGATTTTTCTTCAAAAAATCTGTTATCTGTTATTATTGTTGTATCGTTGTATAGTTATGTCGGTGAACATTGCGAGTTGTAATTCGCTATTTAAAACGCTATTTTATTTTTAAAACACCTACATCCAAAACAAAATGCCACGCACACGAGTTATCGTGTACTGATAAGTAATACTCGAAATGGTATACCAATATACCATATGATATAACATAACGGTTAACACTACCCACAACTAACAGCTAGTAGTTGTAGTATCTACTTATACACGGTAAACCGCGACATTTCGGAAGAGGATCGTGTGAACGTTAGTATAATAATAATATAAAATTCTTTGAAAATAAAAAATTAACACCGCTGCACGTCCCCCCGGATAGCGGATCGGACTGACAGACAATAAACAGTGTACTTATTTCGAGCATTAGCCCATACTCTCTATAGCGTCGTGTGTAGCCGTCGTAGTGGAGTTTCGTTATCGGTCACCGACATCTGACAGGCAGTCGGCGCTGGTGGCCGGTCGGCCTGTCAGGTGCAGTACAAGTGCAGTCATGGTAGTATATGTATATACGCTGTAGTACAGTAATATATTTTATGTATATTATTTTATTATTATTATTATTATTATTATTATAGGTAGGTAAGTACACGCGTCGTATAATATTAAAATAGTAGCAAGTAATATCCGCGTGAATATAATTTTTCCGCTGCCGTACATACACACGCACACGTGTAGACCGTAGATATAGGGTAGGTAATATTTGAATTTTTATTTTCTTGTCACGTTTATTATTCTTTTTATATACAGACGTCTGACGAGAAACTACGATCATTGCGTTTTTATATACGATTCTAAGGACTATTAATCATAATTTATATAGCATTTATATACATAGAGAGAGCCATATTGATTTCCCGTTTTTTTTTTTTATTGTTACATGATCGCCTATTGTTTATTTAATTTTCCGAAGCAGAATATTTGTCTCTGAATGTCAATTTACGTAAATACCTTAAACCATGCCATAATATTATTATTCTACTATAATATAATAATATATGTCTATAAAATATAACGTTTACGTGTACCTACCTAAAGTTTTGATAAAATGATTTTGGTCATTTTTAAAGCTTCGATTATGTAGAATACCTATATACTAAATATTAATATTAATTAATCAAAAAAAAAAAATCAAGTGTTATATTGTATAGGCACATAGGGCATGTGACATACCGTCCTAACCTGGCCTTATAGCCTATAGGCTATAGGTATACATATATACATTATACACGTATATTGTATAGTATAATACGGTCGGTTGGTTGTGGTGTACCACAGCACTGGTCACGCAAACCGCCGAGCCGCAACCATTGTCGTAAACAATCGTTTCGAATGAAAACACACCAAATAGGTAAAAACGAATCGATAAAAATTAAAAGTTATGAAAAATATTCCTCCCTAAGAAAGAAGGTGGTCATAGATAATATAAGTATACGTGCGTTATAGATATAACTCTGTAATGTACAATATTGGTTTAATATAGCCAATGTAGATAAATCGGGTATTATATAAAAATTCCCAGGCAATGTATAGAATGTCTAATGTAGGTGGTCAATGTAGAAATTACCACACTTGGCCCGTGCCTTCTATGCAATGGCCTTTATCTAGTAGATTATAGGAAACGTGCAATATTCTGTGACTTATGTAAAGATAAACTAGAAAAACAAAATTATTAGATAAATTTAATTTATAATTATTAACCAAAAATTTTTTTAAAAAAGAAGGATTTTATATTTTATTAATATTTATTATAACATTGATTATTACTACCATATGTATCATTTTGATGCACAAAGTCATCTCGTAACTTTGCATTTGCATTTTTCGATATTGCATTTTTGTAAACATATCATCGATCATATCCCTAACCACTCAAGTTTTTTGCCACTTCCTTTAGTAATATTTGGTGGTGACACGTCTTCAAATTTAACGACAGACTCCTAACATATTTTAATTGGTTACGGCTATATGAATTGGGAAGAAGGCCTTTTGATGTTCAAATTTCGTACATATTATATTATTGACTATTAATTTTTAAAACAATTATACTCAAATAATAAGATTTTGGTAGAAATACCTGATAATATAACTCCAATAATATTACGTAAATCACTATGTGCTTTATCGATATCTGCAATTTTAATTGCCACTGACTCATCAATTTTACCTTGACTAAAACGATTTTCCGAAGTTTGTTTCATTTTTGAGGCAGGCTTCAAATTTCAGGTTTCGTCTATTTCATCTATAATAATTTGTATTCTTCATATTTCCTTAATACATTGGCTATACTATATATTATACAGTATATATAAGGTAAACTATATTAATAATAATAATATATATATATTATATATTGAGTTGCATGTCGCGGAAACTTTGTACGGTGAAAATAAAATGTTAAATAATATATTTTAAAAGATAAGATAAAACCAAATTGCTCAAAACTTTATATTGTGAATCATGATCTTGATCAGTATAAGACATGTGTTTGGTGTCACAGTATTAAAAGTATTAAATATTAACCTATTCATTCTAAAAGAATACAAAATAAACAAAAACAAACTACCAAACTAAATCCAAAAATTTTTAAAAATGGGTATGAATATACCATTTTAAGAAAAAACAAATCATATATTTGTTGGAAGTGTTCAACAGTGACATGTACTGGAAAAGTTACTATATACAAACATTTATGAACTTATATAAACGGAAAGAATGGTACACCTAGATTCACTCTTAAAATTTGGAATCTCAGATATCAAAAAATTAACAATTCACAAAGGACAAATAATTTTAACGAAAGATGGAACAGTTCATTCAATAAATTGGCTGGATCGGCTAATCCAAGTTTCTGGAGTGTTTTACAATCATTATCTTTGAAATTGAACGAATGTACTAGTTAAATGTACTATTTAAACAAAAACATGAGAAAAAAAACCGAAATAACAAAACAGAATTCACGAAGCCTGTGTACAGCACGAAAATAAAATAAATGTAAGAAATACACAATTACTTGAAATCATTTGGCATACTTTTAATTTTTAAATATATATAATATTATTTATGACTTATAATTGACAGTGAATATTTTAAAAATACATAACACGAATTGAAGAATTTATTACCATAACTATTATTATTATTTGTACTATTTATATATATTAACTACCCGTGTTTTGTAATAACAAATTACGTCTAACATATTTTTATGTCTGAATATTTTTTTTACCTGAAATAGTACAAACTGTTCATGATTTTCATTTTTTGTGGGTGACCGTATAAAGTGTCCTACCAGTATATAATGCCTAAACAATACAAAAAATTCTTGAATAAATTTCAAATTACCCAAAAATACATGTCATTCTATACAATGACCTTATTATCTACATTGACTTCGGGTAACATGTACAATATAATAAATAAATCGTATGCGATGCGTAAATTCTAGTATATTCACCTCTTCTTGTATAGTTACATTCACATTACAGATATATTACAATATATACAGATCGTATTTTTCTGTGATTAAATATAAAAAATGTAATATAGAACTATGAAATCCAAAAGTTGTTCTTCAGTGTGTACGATTAGTACAGGTTAGAACTTATTACAAAAAAAGCACACTATATTTCTGCACATCACTGAATGTGCTGTGCATCACTGCTGTGGGCACAAATTAAAATATATATCCGAACGGATTTTGTGTGCATTTATATTTTTATACGCTTCTTTTAGACGTTCTGGCACATGACTGCCGCGAAGGCATACACAACAAGTTCGCTCTTGCTGTACTTTGTCGTTGTCGGTAATAACCCGTGCCCGAACTAGGGAGAAAAATGGTATAAACGTTAAGTGGTACTCCGTGTAAATTAATCACGGTTCACATGATCGCCTCACTCGCGTCTATCGTTTAACACGTATTTTTTTTCTTTTTACTTGTATCTATACTCGTCACACAAACCAGTTTTGTATAATATATATAAAAAAATAAATAATAAAATCCAAACCAAAACCACACAACGATCAGCGGTAACGAAAATACCAGTTGCTCATATTATATATACCTATTTACATACTTAATGTTACACACGACGGTCACTGTGACATTATCAAAAGCATAGAGCTTACGCCAATATATTATTATATAAATATAATATTCTCAGATGAAATTACCTATATAGTATATAGGTAGTATACAATATGGTACATTAGTAATAATATAATATGTATATAGGTATTGACATATTATATTGTACTAATTGTACTCGTGACTCGTGCACATGTATTAAATGAAAAAAATACTCTAGCGACGGTCAATGAATATCGACGAAATAATCAACCCCACATCTGCATACACACGTAAGTAAATCACCCCTCACGATAAATATATAATCAAAACCTCAATTTTATCTATATACGAAATATATATGATATTATATGGTTTATCATATGCAAGTACCTAACTTTTTCAAAATATATCCTCATATTATCCGCGCAAAGAGGTTTATACTTATAATATTGCGGATACTGTACCGTTCACCGGCAGCACCGTGGCCACTGTCGTTTGCCGGAATAAGTGACATGTAAGCGCGTCTTGTGTACATATTATAATATATTATATGGGCACCTAAATACTATGATATATCATACGTATATCTGATATTATTAATATGATATTATCGTCGTGTGCACTCCTCTATAATACGTATGTGATATTATATTATTATGTACAACTTCACTGCGATCCAAATACGATCGGACAAACTGGTTTCCGATACGAATGTTTGACGTGTGCATTATAATATTGTAATATACGTTTTAAACTCGTCTCAGACCGTGTGCGTAGTAGGTTGTTGGTATAAAAAGTATATAGGTATATTATATGTATGATATACGACATCGCGACCGTTCGGGAGAAATAATAATAAAAAAAAAAAAAAAACTGAAAAATATTATAAAACTTGACCGGGGTACAAGCCACATGGGCGTATATATTATAAAATAAGTCCTGGGAACGCGCGCGCGTGCTCGTGTGTGTCATTCACGTTGTGCGGACCAGAAGACTTTGGACAGTTCAGATAAGGTTGAATGGGAGAGCTCTAGAAGCCATAGGCTCTTCGCTGCCGTGCGTGTGCGTACGTATTATACTTATATATTATTTATGTATATATTGAACAGATACGAGAAAATATGTTATCCAAAAACGGACGTGGTGTGTAAAAAAAAAAACCGACGATGACGCCGAAGAGGAGATAAACATAGGTACGGTTGGCCGGTTTATTAATATTATTGTATATATTATTATTTATTATACGTATATATGTTATAATATATTATAAACGTGGAATTATTGACGCCGCCGTCGTTGCTGCTGCGGTATTCTTTTTTTCTTGTATAAAACTCACTGTCAGCGTCGATTACAGGCGCCACGTTTCACCGCGCGAGCTAAGGACTACAATATACGTATTAGATTATAATATATATATTATACATACGCATTATAATATGCGGCTATGGCTTACACACCAAACGGTATTTCGAAACTATATATTTCACATAAAAGCGTATAGTGTGTATGTGTCTTTGTTTGTATATAATATACGAAACCGATACGACATTATTTCAAATATCGTTAAGTGATCTGACGGCGAATACCGTCCTTAAGAGCTTGAGCCAATACTCTTTGGGAACAATATTTATAATAAGTACGAAATAAGATTACGGTCGACCCACAAGTCACAACGATTTATTATTATTAACGTTTAAGAATAACTAGGTTTTTTCGATTGCATCAATTTAAATCGTGCAGTTTTCCGTTTTTCCGGTCGGAAGGCAATCCGCCGCAAATGTGTGTGCGGTACTATATTATAATGTATTAAACGGTTTTGGTTAAAAATAGTAAACCATCATCTTATACGGGATGACTGCAGTAGTGAACTATAAGAACGCAAGATTTCTGCTATTAGAATGTTGAAATCACGTATCATAACACAATAATTAAAAGCAAACGAGACCGAATATAGGATGAAAAAACAACTTAATCGGCTGTCAATCTGTAGTTATTTCTTTTTCTTCAGAAGGCTATTCGATATACGTATGAAATATGCGCTTACAAACATCAACTACAGCAGCCCACCTTCAGACACGTACTTGTACTTGTATGTATATACATATACATATAATATGTATTTGTGTTAGTATTATATTATATAGGTATATGACTACTGTCTATAGATATTTATACATAAAGATATTTAATCTAAACATAAAATACATAATAATTACATATAGACATATAGTAAATGGTATACAACTCAAATGTTACATGGCGATAATAATATGGTTATGACTTATAACTAATAAGCTATGAATTTGTAGAATTTGCCTTTTTTTATAGTACTCCCCAAAACATAGTACATCATACACAGAATTCGATTCTTATATTATAAAAATAAAGTATAACATTTTTTTTTGCATTTTTGGTACTTGTGTATCAGTTTGTTGGCTTTTATACTTAGCTTTTGTTAATTATGTACACACTAAACATTTTTAAAGCATTTTCTAACGTATTTCTCGATTTAAAGTAAAATGACTATTGACATATTTTATGTTTTTGTACTTAGTGAAATGTTATTGCCTGCTTATCAGTAAAAATTTCTGAAAAGTAAAAAAAACCCTACATATATAAAAAAATATACATTATGTCAATGGGAATTAATGGGTAATTATATTAATTTATGTAATAAAAGAGGAACCTAATACTTAATAAAACAGTTTTTAGTTTAATGTTTTATACAGATATTGGTTTTTTTTGTGAGGTACATACGGTGCAATAATATTGAACGATTACATAGAATATTTAAATTTTTACCTGCCTGTGTATATTATAAAGAATAAGAATTACATTTTGTCGTTCCATCAGTAAAAATTGAATGACAGATTGGAGTTCCTACTGCTATCAGTGCCCAGTGGTGGAGAATGGCTAAACGTTTGGTAAATTGTACTATCACTGTTGCAGAAACAATTAATAGGTAGCTTTTATTTTTTGGACAATTAGGTAGATCAGTCGATGTCGACGCTACCCAATTAAACTCCTGCAGTACCTACTATATTTAGCAAGTTGATAAAATATTTTGATTGCGGCTCTACATTTGTGTAGCATCATTAAATTATTATGTTCTTATCGCATTATAATATAAAATACAACATTTTAAATTATTTTAATTTATCATACAAAACAAAAAAGATTAAATAATTTAATCACAATAAACTTTTTAATTTTATACTAGCGATCGACCGATATTTATTATATTTTTTTACTTTACTTACTATTAATATTTGAATACCTATATCAATTCTAAAAAAAAAAAAAATTTTGATTTATTTTATTAACTGTACTCATTCGTTATTTATACATAATTACTATATTATTATATATAAATATATTATATTTTTTTATACATGAACGCATTAATTAAATAACACTTTTTTTTGTAAATTCATCTATACATCTTATGAGTTATGACAATAAATAAAAATATTAGGTACCTATATAGTTCCAGAATTTTTAATTTGAATTTTACTCAAAATCGATGGAAAACTATTTAGATGTAATAACATTTCAAAACATCTATGTAATATATTTACGACAACGTAATTTTCTTCATTTGCATAAAATAAAATAAAATGCGCGTGACCTCGTCATCGTGGCATTCCGCCGTTAAGCGCTATCATTTATTATGTACCTACGAGTACTCTATCCCTATACATCCACTAAAAATTTCAGTATTATCTACAACTGCAGGTCCATGGTGTACCCTGCACCCGCGAACAAATAACATATACCTAATATTTACATAGGGTATGATATTTCCGAGCGGTTTTGTTCGTCCACCGAATGGAATTTTTGTTCGTCGGGGTTGCGCTGCGATCGCTCGCATATATATATATATATATATATACCTATATACATAGGTACACGGTTATCTGCAGCAGCGGACAATATATAGTTGCTGCAGCGGGACTGTTTTGAAAATTGTACAATTAACTCCCTCGGGAGGAAGAGATTAAATGCTATGTATAATATTATTGTTTGAGAAAATGCGTCGTCCGTGACCTAAGTGTGGGTATATGCATACGCACACAGACATATTATATAATATATATATATATTACACATGTACACGCATAGTATCATACATATATAGGTATTGGTATACACATACTCACAAGCATATGTAAGTATATATATATACTTTATATGTGGCTACAAAAATATCGCCTGTCAAAATATTACACGACGTTCATTAATAAAGGTCGCGTCACCTGTTGGGCCAGACGCTGCATACATACTGTGTACCGGGTGGTCGCGGTATTGTCGTCGTACAGTTTTCGGTGACTCGGCAGATATTTTCACTTGCTGCAACGGGGAATTCTATAATAGCACGTAACCGGTGATGATTTTTTTAAAAATATAAATACCAAAACTCATAAATTGCGCACAATAAATATTATAATTTAAATATTAGCGTTAAAAACGCGTCCAGGTCAAGTCTATCGAGTGTCTATATTTTATAGTGTACTCATAGGTGTACAGACACTGACTTGTTTTTTCTTAATCTTTGAGTTTGAAACGTACACCCGACTCTAAATAAACTGTATTTATTAATAAATATACATAAATATATGGCCATCCCCGTTATATCCTTTACTTATTCGAATTCTGGTTCTAAAAATTTTAATTTTAATTTATCGATAATAAACGCCTTAACGATTTCACTGCAGTACATTCAACATAAATATTA
Source organism: Aphis craccivora (assembly GCA_009835225.1). Lineage (NCBI taxonomy): Eukaryota > Metazoa > Arthropoda > Insecta > Hemiptera > Aphididae > Aphis > Aphis craccivora. The sequence continues at coordinate 26,519 of VUJU01001993.1, forward strand.
ATACATATTAGCTAATAGGTATTAGGTTATTAAATGTACATAATATAGTTAATTCATTAATAAAAATGAAATTTAGTTAAATTTATCATGTGACTTCGAACACTTTAGACTTTAGGTTTTATAGTACCTAAAGATCTTAACTCTATGAGTTGTCATTGAAAAAAATTTAAATGTTTTGTAGAATTGTCTGTGTTTACTGTATGGTAATATTGTATTAGCCGGAGTAAACTGACTGTAATTTTGGTAGTTTATAGTGATACATTTTTGGACTTTTATTTATTTTTATTTTTTGTATTTACTAAAAATATAACTAATATACAAGTAAAGTTATACAATTTATACATTAAACATTTTACCATCTATCTTTTGAAAGCTATGTTGGCTGTGGCTAATATAGAGATTTAGAAAGTTACAAATTATAAAGTTAAATTAGAAAAATGTTCTAATAAAATTATAAATTAGATAATCTACGTAGTTTTACAGAAAATAATATTTTAAATTATGATTATAGATAATATGGATAAAATTAAACTAAAATAGATTTTAAGATACAAATAATTTAACAGCCATTCAATAATATATTTCTTTTGCATTAATATATTTGCGGTATATATATTTTTTGTTGTACATCATGAACCCTTAAAATTTGAATAAATTAGGCCCAAGATAATTGATATATTTTTGATCGACAGATTTTTTAGAGTAATAATATTTGAGCAACGTATATTCGAAAAGATCGATAATATAATGTAAATGTATATACAACACCAATTTATAGGTATACACTATATTGGTATATGAGTATGATATTTGGTATATGTTTTATAATATTAATTATTATTATGTACCTATACGTACTAGTTTTATCGTCTAATCTGAAAGTAAATATATGACCTTGAGAGTAGTTTACTAGTTTATAAAGTAGGACGATTTGCGAGATCCAGTCTTATAATAATGTGTCAATTGAATATAAAAATATGACGAGTGGTAAAAGAAACATATCAAGCACGGCTATAAAATATCATACTTATTATAGTTCAGAAATATTGGATTGCATAATAAATTAATATATACATACGCCGTAATGAACCACTCACATAAATCTGTTAAGGCAGGTTTTAGTAGTCCAATTTTTGAAAATCTGAGTCAAAATTATTGCATGTTTAAAAATATTAAATTTGATTTTATAAAATTATGTTAAAAACATTTTAAGTATCCTTAAAGGCTGAATACAAAATAGTCGTGGTTAGTATTTCATACTAAACACCGTAACATTATACCGGTTCACTTAATATCATAATATTATACTCAAGTCACGTCGTCGTTATTACGCATGCACACTGACAACTAATTACTTTACCTTAATCGTAACTCAGACATGGCGTAATTATATGACAATAATATTTACCTAATACATAAATTACAACCCCGGGAATAATGTTTTCATAAAGTATATAATTTATTATTATTACTATTATGTATTAATGTTTATTGAAGTGTTTATCTTTATATGAATATACCTAGGGATGATGTGTACATATATATCATACAGGATTACAATGATTACGACAAAATATATTCAGTCGCACACAAACACATTATTCTAAAGAGTAGTTAAATCACTTTCTCAGAGTACGTGTATTATTATAATACAGCTAAGGATAAGTGCAACTATTGATTATAGAATAGACTATATAGGTAATAGTCTATAATCAATAGTAGTGCAACTTAAATCGCAATACTCATCATCTCCAATTCCGATCAATAAACCTTAAACGCGTAGGCATACAAATAATATACAACACCATATACGTTTACCTATAGAAGTACGTCCACTACGAAATCGACAGTTTATATCAGGTATTATATCGTTTTATATCTCTCAATCTGTCGAAGGTTTACAATATTGAATATTTGAATATTCGATATCATACGTATATACGCGTGAGTGTTGGTGCCTGCTTTTTAGATTTAAATCCGCACTGTCATACATGCGCATATACAATTTTAAATTTATTTAACATTGATTTGGTACTGTGATTGAGTGTGCCGTCCTATAGCGAAAATAAGCGATCAAAGACGATCTCCATCAAACGAGCAGCAATAATGTCCGAGAAGATCCCATAATAGGAACGTTAAGTAGGTATTCTTACTGCGGTAAATTAATGATGCGCGGTTTCTAAAAGATGTATTTGCCAAATGCTATAATTATTAATAAGTCATTATATACGTATTACTAATCATCAAAATCATAACGAATAATGATTTGTACTTCGTGTGACCGTGTGCATTGCGTGACCGATAGGTGTTGCCGTGATTTTGACATTGTCGGAACGCGTTTTTTATCTGTACAATCGGTGGCAATAATAGTACTTTTTTTTTTTTTTATTTTTTTAAAAGAAAATATATACGATCTGTATTATACTATACAATAAGTAATATGGTTAATTTTTACAAGGCTGGACGGCTTGATGGAAGGGGGTGTCCAAACAACACTACTTCAATTCTAGACTTTTAGGTATTTTTTTTTAATTATTATTGGTTGAGGAGGTCCCTGGGCCAATTTCGTTTTAGACGACGTGGTGGATTATTGGGGAGAGTGAGAGAGGAAAGATTGGAAATGAGTGGATTTGGGTGGTTGACTGTGTTATTGTGAAATAATTTATAGTAGTGGGAAGCTAGGGTGTATATGTTTGGAATTTTGAGATCAGAGTGGAGTGTAAGGTTGCTGACGTACCAGGGGGCGTTGGTGAGGAGGCGAAGGCAAATTGATTGGAAGGATTGGAATTTTTGAATGTTGGATTTTTTGGAGGTACCCCATAGCTGTATTCCGTAAGTCATTGAAGGGCG
>VUJU01001993.1:29402-44693 GCA_009835225.1 Aphis craccivora
AGAGGGAGATTTGATTTAAGAAGGTGTTTCATTTTGTGGAGTTTTAAATTGAGTGATTTCCTTTTTGTTTTTATGTGATATGCCCAAGTGAGTTTGCTGTCGAGATAGACTCCGAGGTAACGGGTCTCTTGTGTAAATAGTACTTAGGGCTATATATTTTACAAATAATACAAAGCGATAAACAGTATTTTGTATTACGTATACGTAAGCTGTTAGACCTGCATAAACGACATAATAATATTAAAATATGTGTAGTCATACGGGCTCTGAATAACGAAACGAATAAATCATGAATGAATAGATGAAGATCAAGTGGGCGTCGAGAAAAAGTGGTGTTTCCTAAGCGGTTGATTGTTTGACGGAAGCGTTCGTCGAGGGGTCGAAACGGCTCCAGCGTTCCGGCGGTTATGAATGGCGTGTTGGTGGATGGGTGGGTGGAAGGGGTGTTAGACAGCAGATGTCCTCCGTCCTGTCCGCGAAAGGGTTGTGATGTATCGTGTGTCAACTTAACTTTAATTCGACGCGTTATTAACGCCCGTGTTAATATTAGACATATTATATAATATATATATATATATAAATATATATGTGTGTGTGTGTGTGTGTGTGTGTGTGTGTATTCTATATAGGTGTAAAATACACGCAATCTATGTATATATAGACGCAGAATATTATATATTATTATTACTTTACGGACGCAATACGCACAGGACTCGGTTACGTGCGCTTGTCCCGAAATTTGTTCGATTTTAACGACGGTCGTGCCGGTCAATATAACATAATAATATTATTATGATTCGAACCGACGCTGCAAGTACGTAAAAATATGTGTGTACAGCAGGCGCCTTACTGTAAAGTTTAATAATATTGTTTAAAAACGACGTGGATACATAACCGCAATAATAGGTGAGAAGAAATAGGGAGAAAGTATACAGGACCATATAAAATGTTTTATTAGCTTCTCCTCAAAATAATATGATTAATAATGTTGTGTACCTAAACTATTGTAATTGTATTATTTGAATATATACTATATAATAGTGTGTTATTTAATAGATTTTCAAACAAAAATAGGAGAGTTGATTTGATATAGATACATAGGTAGTTTGTAGTTATTTAACTAAGCAGTCTTTCGTCTAAGATTTTAGATACATTACGTCGAATTACTACATTATGAACAAATTTCGATTTAACTATTAAAATATAAAAAATGTATAATCCTGTATACATTTAAATATAATACATTATTATACGTATCTAGGTACATGGTCAATATAATATTGATGTTCAATACCGACGTGTGATTAATATAAAAACAGTCATACAACTTTCAAGAAATTAAACATAAGTCATAGGTATAAACGCGTCGTGTTGGGTGTTCGGATATCTAATTGATTTTTCCCGCTGAATAGTTTTTTTATATATTGTAATTGATATTTGATATTTGATATCGACAAAAGTTAAATGTTCAAGGTATAACTTACTACGTATATATATGCACTAATACATTAACTACTTAAAAATACTTTACATAAAACGTGTTAAATTTATAATTTTAAATAGTATATTAAATGTGCATAAAATACATAGTATGGGCAATTAGATATTACATATTTAACGGCTATAAGGATACAATAATCGTTTTCATTTAATTAGTTGTCGCGATAAATTATTTTCATATTATATTATATTATTATATTATATTAGTCAGTATTATCAACTATCACGATCATTCAAGTAGGTACTTTAATAACAACAACAACCGCATAGTGCAGCATCGTAATAAATGTAGTCATCGATTTCTACCATAAAAATTCGTATAATTAAAAAAAACCACTGATGTATATAATACTTATAAAAATTTCACTGTGGCGAATAATATATTTTGATATGCTGGGACGCTGGGTAGTGACAATTATAATGAAATAAACGTACATATTATTATAGTTTATAGTATAAGTTTTAACCTGCAATTCAATTATTATGAGCCAAGACCGAAGTGCTTATACCCAGTGACGTAACCAGGAATTACCAAAGGGGGTGTTTAATGACCTTTTTTTTTGCTCACCTCTAAAATATATTGTCCAGGAGTGGTAAAACGGGTATGGTCGAATTGCACTAATTTTAGCCGAATTGCACTTGAGTTGAAAAAAAGTAATGGTCGAACTGCACTTGGGCTCAAAAAAATTATTTCCGCAAAAATATCATGCATTTGATGTGGTTAAACGTTTAGAAAACACTCATTTCCTTTCCTTCTTAGGTACAGGCTTAGAACTGACAATGATTTTAATCATTGGCGTGGTTAAAATGATACCTAGTTTTATAAATACATCATGTTATAATATAATATTATAAATATATTTAACTAGGCTTAACTCCTAAGCCTACAGTAAGTGGGAAAGGAAATGAGTGTTTTCTAAGCGTTTATCAAATGCATGATAATTTTGCGGAAATACTTTTTTTGAACCTAAGTGAAGTTCTACCGTTATATTACCATTTTTCAACTCAAGTGCAATTTGACCATTTCCTTTTAGGTAATAAGTGTAATTCGAATATCCCGGTTGTACATAAGTATAACAATTAACAAAACTATAAATATATATACATTATACCTAATAACAATTTTTTTAAGGCCAAGGTGGGGGAGGGTTGAACACCCAACACCCCCCCAGGCTACGCCACTGCTTATACCTATATACGCTACTGTTGACTGTACAACGATGAATTATAAAATACAGTAACAATGTAGTATCTATATATGTATTATATTGATTGATATCCTACTAATACCAAACTTGAATACATCAATAATATTATTTAATTTGAAATGAAACTCAAAATACAAAAAACATTCGGTCTATAATATTGAATAACATGTATTAATGTATACAATACATTTTATTAGTTATTATTCATTAATATAATATTAATTGTCTATTTGTCTCATTCAAATATAGTTCCAACTCATTTAATATACAATCAAATACTTATAATACATTAAATATAAAAGATTGAGTTTACATACTATATTATCACTATAGATTATGACATGATTGCTTTGTGATTACACCGATATATTTAAAACAGTATAATCTCCAGTCAGTTTGTATTTTCCGTGTATACCCATAATTTCAAATATTTTATTTAAATTTGTTTCTGATTCATTAGCCATTACGATTTACCCCAAAATATAACAAGAGGTTTTGGGGTATGCTAGCACCCTCCAATCGTGGTTTCATGAAATCATGCCGGTTTCAAACATTTGTGCATTCAATAGAGGTAAAAAAAAAATATTTGATTTTTCTCTCACTATCAAAAAAACTATATATATCACACATAAGGTATAAATCTGAGTTATGCCAAAACGTCATTATTCGTACTAAAAGTTTGAAACTCAAACTGTTGGTATATATTATTGTTAGGAATCGTTCAGTTAAAAAAATATTCGTTAATGCTCCACCCCTAAAATGTCATTCATATTTCGTGCAAGGGTAGGTTTTCAAAAGATGTGACAGCACCTCACTCCTATTTGAAATTTTTGGTTCAGACGATCAGACATATGCTATTCGTTGGTGTTTGTAGTCCCGCCATTTTGGATTCAATAGTTCTCTTTTGAATTCTCCCCAAGTATTATCATTGGAGGATGTAGGGGATGTGACAGAACTTCTAGCCCTTTTACTTGTTTCTTGTTTGGGCTCAGACCGATGACCGCTAATTCGATTTTGAACGCTTACAAAAACAATTTTACCAACAGTTATTTTTGAGATACTTAAAAAAATACTTTGGTAATTGACTTATATAAAGTAATTACATTTTTAATAATAAAAATTGAAAACTTTATAAAAGAGTAAACCACAAATTCCATATTTAACCAAAAATTGTATAAACATATTTTGAAAATTGTGTTGTTTAAATAATAACATATAATACACACTCATTAAAAAAAATGAAATCGGTTGTTCTTTTCAGAATTATATAAAATTCTTAAATAGGTATAACTAATAAATCCATGTTTGAAAAAAATTGAACTATTTTTCTCTGTAATTTTTCTTTATGCCTATAAATCAACAAATGTTTACCGAAAACGGAGATATAGCTAGGTAATAAAAAATTACTTAAACTAAAGTTCGACTCTAAACAGTAAACAATGGACTTTTATAGAAACATAAGCTATTGGTACATAGCTATTGAAGTTATTGGTGCATAATAATATTTCAATAAAAAAAGAAATAGAATAGGAAAATCGATACATTTAATGCGTTTTGTATCTTAATTCTTAATAAATAGTGTACCTACTACCTACCTCTGAGAATTGTTTCGGTATAGCCGTATAGGTATATAACATCACGTGCGTTCGATATAATATTGGCGGTTTAAACATTGTGATATTCAAATAATCGTATTCGTTCGTATCGGGATTCAAATTTCAAATGACTCGGATTATGCGAGACTTCGTACCTTCTGCCGTACTTATTTTAAATATTCTATAGTTATATAATACAATACTCGGTAAATACATAATTATCTGAGAAGTGAGCATAGGTAATAACTTAAAACGAATACATTCGAGTGTTTAACGAAACAATGATATAGGTAGGTACATCCCTACAACAAAACAGCTAGGTAGTGTATATTTTTATATTATATCGGTTAATTGCGTTTTATTCCCGTGTTAATATTAAGTATGTAGAAACGGAATTAATTTTTAATAGTATTTTCGCAGTATTCAAGGTCACAAAGTCATGCACTCGTGTTATTTATTATATTATTATTAAAATATACTTGTATTTGAATTAAATATATTTTTAATTATGAATAATAAATTGATTAATGTCACACAGTAATACTTATACAATATATGCAATGTATACACATTAAAACGATTACGTTTAGATACAACTGCGCTGTCTGCGCATCTATATCAAGTACACTACTCAGTGGTCATTTCACGAGAGCATTATTTGACATAATATCGTCGCACAATGAGAACCGCGATGTATTTCGACGTCTTGTATTGTTTGCCCGCGGTGTCATAACGTCGTTGAGATTTATTTCCCTTGTAATCAGAGAATACGACCAGCGATCCGCGCGTAACTGCAGCGTCTATATAATATACTTAATGTATATAATAGGACATAGGTGGTACACCGCTGCACACGCTCGCATTAGCCCCGAAGACATTTCGGTTTCTGTCCACCCAGTCATCAATCACAGACGAGGGATATTAAAGGAAAACAATCCCCCCAAGCAGCGAGTGTGAGCGTGTGCTTTGTGTGTGTGTATGTGCAGTTCCCGGTTTCTTTTGACTTTTGTACGCGTATACACACGTCGTGCGTGATGTGTATTATATATCGGGGAAAGCCGTGTATACGATTCCCGAGAGAGTTGCGGTGACACTTATGGTTATCGGTGTATACGCACGGTGTACACGAATACGTGTATGGTAGGAGGGGGGGGGGTACAGGCTACTCCGGTTCGGTTGATTCCAATACGTGAAAAATTGACATTTTCGCTTAGACCCTCGCGAAAGCGCGTATAGCTGAATAATAATAAACACACACTGACACACGCATACTAAGCGATATATAACACAATATATTTTACAGTATAGGTATACAAAATATTATAATATACTGCACTGCGGCGGTCAAAGTGACTCGAAATAAGTGGCGAGATAATATTACGATTTTGTAAATAATCTATACCTACGTATGACACAAACAATAATAAATAATTTCGTTAAAAGACACACAAAATATGTAAATATTTTTTAATATAATACATTCATAAATCCTCTTCAGATCCATTCTAGAACACAGACTATAATTAGTACTATATATAGTTACAACGTTGTGAGCGAAACCTCTATATTAATTGCCTAAGTCTGCAACATAACATTGACGACATGGTATTATTATGACGTGATATTGAACGAAGCGCTTGGTATACGTTTTGGAAGTACCTATGTTCCGACTAACCAAGTCGTTTTAAAACATATAAATTATAATAGGTGTATGCCTATTGCCTATAGTATTGTTTTTATAAATATAATACTTGCATAATATATAGAATACGATATATCGTATAGATCGTATAGATATTGCATTACTGTTGTACCCACCCAAATCTTATTAATGTCATCACTCGTCAGCAGTCTCTAAAATATTAAAACGTAATAATAATATAAAAATATAACAGTTAGCTTTTAGTGTTCTTCGTAATATATTTATCGCATATAGTCAGTATAATCTCTGACTAATTAATAAATAAATCATCATCGTACCCGAATATAATTTTTCTCATTTCTCATTTTACATCCGGTGACTCGTTTTTAATTTAACAACAACAGTAAGAAAAAAAGTATAATTATGCGTAAAATGCGCCTGTCAAAATGACTTATCAGTTCTTATAATGTTTATTATGAAAACCGGTTATATGGTAAATTTCTAGGGCTAAGGATTTTAGTCGTCATAATAGTGATATCTCTTATTAAAAGCAATATTGTGTTTTATATTATTTACATACTCATACAACTATCGGTGTAGTTATATTTTATTCAATTGTATTTAAAAAAAAACGTTATTTTCTTATTACTAGTTATGTTACTAATTATACTTAGAAATTATAATATATCGCATAGTATAAATATAATTATAAACTATACTACATTACTAAGAGTATTGAGTAATAATATCATATTGCATAAAAAAAAAAAAAACAATACTCGTATAATAATAGGTTGTAAATGTGTAATTTACTAATAAGTATACTCAGATGAGCACCGAGTTCAAAATATTTTATTATTATAATTTAATAGTTTATAAACCATTTTTGATTATTGGGGGGGGGTTATCATTCATTTTATCCGTTATTGATGAACAAGCGAATGAAAAAAATTCCAGGACCATAGATATATGATTTCAGATTTGTCCACGAACTAATTTTTTATCACAGTCGCTCATTACGAACTGTTTCTATAATATATATATACGTTACGAATATAGATACTCGCGTACATAATATTATATAACACGCCATATACTATCGACTATGGCTGCTGACCATGATGTACACGAACTGCAGTGTCGATTTAATAATGTGAAAATCGTGTACGCAGTGTACATTACATTGGTACGCCTACCTACTGAATTCGGCGATGTACAACAGCAGGTTTTACCATTTTCCACACTCGTCACGCGGACAGCGATGGTGGGCCGCAGTTTTCCCGTAATGTAATGTACAACCGCGGTTTTCTGCAAGCACACGTCATAATATACACAGCACACACACACACACACACACATCATATTTATAATAATATCATATGATACGAGATAATAATAATCCAACGCGTTATCGTCTTCCCCTGCAGACACCACCGATGATGCCTTTAATAACATTGATGTATTAAACGTACAACTTATACTGCCAAAACCGTCCAAAAAAACGCCATGAGCCAATACGACTATACACACGGGCGCCCATAGATATCATTAAGTTTAATAGGTTACGTTAATAATTTATATATATATATATATATATATAGATAGATATTTAAACAAATTATGTAATATGTGTTTTATAAAATGTGCCCGATACGAGTAAGTACATCATATATATATACAAAACATAGATTTATAATATCTTTTGATTTACATAAAATCGTGTACTGTAATTACCTATTATTCCGTTAGCGTTGTTGCGGAAAATACAACTTGACTTATATTTTCTGCAGTAAGTAATATAGTTGTATTAAAGCACGAAATATTATATAACATCTATATTATATGTACTTATAGATTTCACTAGATTTATAGTTTATTTTATCATCTAAACGGCGGAAACATGTGAAATAAATAGAAAAAACGAATACAATATTCTTGCGTAGGTCACACGCTCACTGCACGTAGAAACGTTCATCGTTTTTACGAAATGGTCGAAAGACCATAATAATATATACCTACGCCCTACGGAGTTTCCCGGATAAAAGCGAAATGATTAAACAGACGTGAAAACTGTACGGGCATTTTCTCTCCCTATCCGACTTGGGAAGTATGTTTAGACGAATCAAGACAAATCCGTCTTTTTTAACTGGATGGTACGAATTAGTGTCTGCGCCCCGCAAATAAGTGATTTATCAGGGTTTCACCATCGGTCATTTAACTTAAGGAAAAAGCGCAGATATAAAGTTTAAACGAAAAAATGAATTCAGAGAGTTTCGGACAAAGTATATAAACTGTACATTTGGCATTGCTTTTAAAACTTTCCCAGTTGGTTTTCAACACTTTAGGCTGTACTTACACTATATATATATACATTACGTGGTCTCTGTACAGGTAAAACACATTGTTTATTTAATAATGTGCACCTAATATGTCGCGGTAGACTTTATGGATAGCCCTAGGGTATTTTTTTTTCAAAACCCAACTATAACGTCTACTAAAAAGCGAATTCTCATATATATTTGACCCTTGTATGCAAGTCAAATGAAACATATATTACCTATTATCGTCAAAGATATAATAAGCGATAAGCGTTTATATGTTTTCATCACTATAGAGAATTATACGTAGTTACGAAATCATCGCAAATCGGATACACACTAATTTTGACAAATAACGCTGATCTGTTATAGTAGAATAAAAATATACCTAGATGATATAATAATAGCTTAACCTTAGGATACTGCGTTATACATCATGTACCGTCTAACTCCCTCGATGTTCGATATAATCCCACAAACTAACAATCTTAATATTTTAGTCTACGAGTTATGATACCGTTATTGCGTTTCGCTTCGTAACATAAATTTACTACACTTAAAGTCTCAATTATTGAATAATTGTACTTGCAAATAATTTCGAAATTAAAATTAAAAACATATTACACATTTTGAAAACAAATGAATAATATAATATTTTATTTTACGATTGTCGTAGGTATATAGAAAAATAAGAGACAAATATTCAGTTATCGAGTCGTTTTTTTCATGATAATGAGAAGGTTCAGATTAGCATTTAATAATGTATTCACTGCTTGAAAAATAATTGACAACTCGTTTTAAATGTTTTTAAAAGAAATTTGATTTGACATTTTTTTGGTGCTACACCACCGCAACAACATGGCTTCGTGAGTGTCGATTATAATATTTTATTAATGCAATGTTTTATTATGATCAGAGTGGATTTTAAAATAATTTGGGTTTATATACGAGTTTTAGACGTGGCAAAACCATGTTTTTATAATATGAGACATGCTAATGATAGATAACTTATTTATTTCGGTAAATTCGTGTTACCGCTATCAATTTTATCATCGTTACCAAAATATTTTCTGCCGACATTATACTACAACCCTGAATATTATTTTACTTATCGTGTTACCTAATGTTGCAGTGATAAAAACCGAATACCATCACCATCACCATCAACACCAAATGCAGTCGGCCAATCCGGCGGCGTTGGCGTTCGGTGGCACTCAGTCCATGATGTCGGCGGCCGGTCACCACCAAGGCCTGCAGATGTCGGCGGCGGACTCGGCCCGCGTCGGCGGTGGACAGCAACAACAACAGCAATTGCAGAACATGTTGAACCAGTCGCCGGTTTCCGTGACCCGTTCGCAGGCGATCGGCGGCGGCGGCGGCGGTAGTGGCGGTGGCGGTGGAGGTTGCGGCGGAAACAGCGCGGCCATGATGCTGATGAACAACACCGGCCGGACCAACTTCACCAACAAGCAGCTCACCGAGCTGGAGAAGGAGTTCCACTTTAACCGGTACCTGACCCGGGCTCGGCGGATCGAGATCGCGTCCGCGCTGCAGCTTAACGAGACCCAGGTGAAGATATGGTTTCAGAACCGACGGATGAAACAGAAGAAACGGCAGCGGGAGGGATTGCTGCCGGTGGCCCAGCAACAGCACCACCTGCAGCAGCAGCAGCAGCAGCAACAGCAACAGCAGCAGGAGAACATGCACCTGAGTGGCGCGAGCAGCACCAGCAACTCGCCGACCGCGTCCGCGAACGCGTAATGCCCCCCTCCCCTTGAGCGCGCGATCCAGTGGCCGCGAATATTATTGTATTATGTACGCGCGTGACCCGGCGTGGCGCAAGTTATACCTCCTTTACCCGTATATAATATAATATTATACTCTAACGACCCTTTGACGATCGTTTATTTTATTTTTTTTAAACGTCACGCCGACGGAATTTTATCGTAAAATTTGCTCGTCGAAGGGTAGACGACGGTAGATCGAATTGTGCGAACGACTGCCCGATTGTGAAACGTACGCGATCATTATTTAATTATTGTGTAGACATCTATCCTGTGTAGACGTCGTCGGCCGACGTCGATCACGTCCGTTTGATCATTGTACCGTACAACGACTCTAACGCCAGGAGGTACACGATATATAGGTAGTGTACTCATATTTTTATCGATTCGATTCTGTGTCCCGTATACTATATTAGTGTCGTTACTGATGAGTTTAATCTGATCACGATTTAAAATTGCCTGAAATTTCTTGAAACGTATAATTATGCAATAAAAATAAGCCGTATTATAATATAATACGTTTGTGCTCTGCTTGCAGTGAAACAGTTGTGTTAAAAAAAAAAAATAAGTTAAAAAATTATGCAACTACTATCTATTCTATTAATAAAAGCGGATTAAAATTAAAAACAAAATATCTTCAATTCCAAAACCGAATACTGATATCGTTTCAAAAGTATATATTTTTTTAAGGTATGCCAAACAGTCACAAAACTTATGAAATCATAACTAAAATATTAAAAATAACCTTAAATATTTTTATTGTGTTACTATAATATGTTATGCATATTTTTACCAACAGGCATATTATTAATTGAGCTACAATTCGTGACACTTTATAAAAATACATGAGAGTGCTAGTAAATTCGTTCACCGTATATTATTCATTATATCGAATAAATTGAATGTATATATTGTTATGTATAATATTATGTGGTATTAATTAAATTATTTCAGTATGGCAAATAATAAATACATTTTTCACTTTAAGAATCATAATAACGAGATTAGGTACTTGAAAAAATCATAAAAATATAATTGTAATAATAACTATTATTGTATAGTACCGTATTATATCGTGTAAAAATAATATAGGTATTACTATATTTCACAATCGGCCATCAATACGCGCTTTTTAACAACTGATCCGTTATTGTATGATGGCGGTCGCGTTTTCGTTTAGTTCCTATATTATAATATTTGTATTATTATTATCATTATTATTATTATTATTATTATTATTACTATAATATTTATATTGCATAAATTATAATATGACTTATTACGTGTTTAATTATGTATACATACATATTATGTAAAGACTGTACAGTACAGTATATTATACAATTATGCCTATGACATTGCATGTATAGTGTATACCTATCTGAACAACTTTAAATTTTAATCCTATAACACAGGGTTTTCAACCTATGCATCGAGGCTTCCAGAGGCTCTGCTTCGGTTATAGTCAATAACCGGAATCCGCGTTAGATAATGTAAAACTGTTTGTTTAATTATTATCGCCGTTCATATATTATGATTGTTGCTTAAATTACATATTATTTTCAAAAAGGGCAAAAGGCGTGGACGCACAAAGGTTGAAAACCTCTGCCATACACAATATCCTCCAGTACAGTTTTTAATTTGCATGATAAATTATAATATAGTGCATTATCGTCAAATGTTTAACCTACTCGTACAATAAATGGCCTATTATAGGTAAAAATGCGTTTATTATATTTATTACTGTACCACATGATTTCAAAATGTATACTTCTCTTTTCTGATTGCGATTTATTGAGATCAAAATTGAAAAATATTAATTAACCGACAGTATTGTGTACCGACAAAATATTTTAAAAATATGTTAACTCTATACATTCGTAGTGTGAAAGTATCTATTCAAATATCGTTTAATAATTATATTAAGTATATGTACAACGGGGTATTAGAACACGATTTCAAATAATAATATGTAATTCCGTTCGTGTTATGATTGATATAATACCTATATATTATACATCAAATGTGTTGTACTATTTGTAGTGGACGATATGTATATTATAAAATAAAAATAAAACAAACAAACCATTACTTATCGAATTTTTTTTTTATACGAGTCCTGCACGATAAAGTGGAAACGCTCAATTACTCGAAACAGAATAAAGTGTAATATTTTAACCATGTTATTTGAATTCAACAAGATACTAATAATAATATAAATATTCATTATTTATACTATAAGTTATTATTTTTTTTAAATATGTATTAAAAAAAAGTTTCAAGCATATGCAACAGTGCAACATCCATATTTTTTTAACATCAACCATCTTTTTCATAGTATTTGAAGTTAAAACGTTCAACGAATGAAGTTATTATTTTTAATCGATATTATTGAGTTAAGCGTAACCGAATTTTCTGTAGGACCCTTAATTTGTAGCATCATGTATCTGATTTTTCTTTACGATCTAATGAATTCGTTAAAAGCAAAAATATACGAGCGTAGCTTGCAACTTGTGGACTGTAAAGTATAGACATTACTTTATTTGCAACCATAATAGGCTACAAAGTTATGACAAAAACTAATGGTGGAAATAATAAAGTTTAAAAAATATGTTTTAAAGTATGACAAAAAGAGGGACGGAAAACTTTATAAAGGCTTGTATTATAATATTATAATAAGCTATATTGGTTTACAATTCAATATATTTATGCAACAACATTTTAAAGAATATATAATCAGACAGTGTCATTGAATGACAGCGTGATAGTTTACTGCGAAGAAAGAACAGTACCTAATAAATAATAATTTATGTATATAAAAAAAAAAATACATCAAGAGTAACAAAATTTTGAAAACCTGATTGGAAACATTAATATTCTTATACGTTAAACAAAAAATATCATCCAAGTGTATGACACCCGACTGCATCGTATTGTTTTAAGGCACCTAAATGTGTATTTTTGAACGTTGAGAGTTTGAAACGTATTCAGGTATGCTCGCGTTGTTTCGTGTTGGTCAATACTCGTTAACGCGAAAAACGCCGCAAAATCGGCGATGGACCATCATAATAGACGGTATGTATCAGTTATATTATAATATGCATAAACGTTTAAGCGCCAAAAAAGTTCTTCGAGTCCGGTCCGTTTAGGGACCGCAAATTTCTACTCTGCAGACACGAGCGCATACGCACCCGCATGTAAATAATCTCAATGTACGTGTGTGTAATAATACGCACACTCGCCACCGCCAGCCAATGGCGTACGAGCGGATAAAGGACACCGTCGCCGAGGACAGTATAATATTATAGAGATCGAATTGAACGACTCTCGTCGTCCGTCGGACCACTTTTTCGTCTCTGCCACTCACCACCACCTCGCGAGCCGGCCGATCATCGCGAGGGGCCGAAAGCAATATTAGGGACCGGACATTTTAATCTACCATTATGTGTCCCCGCTGCCTGTCTGCACGCCACGCGCATATTATATTATATGTATACATATATATTACACCACACGAGCGCACTCGGTCGTGCAGCGGATGACTTTATCCTTGTATAGGCGTCGATAGAATGAGTGGTGTGTGTGAGAGAGAGTATGTCTCGGATAGTGTCGGGGAGGGTGCGATAGCGTTTGGGGGAGGAGGTGAAACACTCATACACGAAGTATAAAAAAAAAAATTTAGAGAGAGAGAAAAAAGAGTAAAAATAAAACACAATGGGGGTCCGCCGGTCACGCCGTTATCGGGGAGGTTGCGGGCTGCAGGGGCGAACAGGCAGTGGCAGTGAGTGGCAGTCGGCTGATAATAATGATGGATTATGAGAGACCCCGCGCCCGCGAGAGTTTCCCCCCGAGGGCGACCCGGTGCATGTGCGCAGAAAGTGGCGTGTGTATTATTATTATTATTATTATTACTGACACACACACACACACATATGCACACAGGGACCCGCGAAAACCTACGTCAAAACTGCTCTACGACCTTTGCACGTCGTACCAACAGCTCCCACCTATATATATATAGCTACTGTGTTCTATATATACTACGCCGTCTGTTATGTTATTTTTATTATTATTATATTTCTGAGAGAATTTTTCAGTTATTTTGATTATATATATATATTTTTTTTTTGTCGTTTCATTCGCCCTTTAGCCATTACCATTATTTTGCACGTTATTTTCATCATGCGATGTATTTTGGGGGATGCGCGTTCAATTTTAACTCTTTAATACAACCAAGGGATGTGTTTTGACATTATATACTTATAATAATGTGTTATTGCGTTGTAATATTATATGCGTTTATATAAATACGCCTGGATTTGACGATAGATCCGTTTGCCACCATTATAGATAATCGTGCATCATTTTACATGCTTACCGGAATAAACATTTAATTGGTTTTCATTGGTACCTATAGTTCAGGGATGGGCAACTGGCGGCCCACGAGCATTTTTAATTTGTCCTATCTTATATTTCCAAATTACATCATACAATTTAAAGTTTATCTTCTATATTATATAATCTACATGCATAGTCTATCTTGTCAATATATAATAATTGCTATCTGACATTGAACATCGTTAAATGTGATAATATACTATATATATATTTATTAATTTCGTGTTTTTGAGGTACCTACTTAAGAATGTCCGCAAAAAAAGTAAAATTTATGACGAAAATATAAATTTTAACACCTCATGGGCAGTGGCGGATTTAACGGGAAAAAAATGGACATTTGCCGCCTGGGCCCCTACCACGAAAAGGTCCCCGGACCCAGTATTCCAGTCCTCAGTTCTCCCTTTTTTTCATTTCAACAAATTTTCTCAAATATAATTAGTTATTCCTTAAGTTTTTGAAGTTTTAGATTGTAACATATCAATTAGAATAATAGTAAGAAATTAGTATTAATAATAACAATAATACAGTGTAATTGTAATAGATCCATACTCGTACGTACTGCCCACATACTGTCAAATACTCAAATATACACACCAGCATCATTATAAATATTTGTATTTATATTGTTTCGTGGTTATTTGCTATTTACTACTATTTAATGACGTTATCGCGGCGTAGTATCGCAGCACTGATTTGTATTAACACATATATTTTTATTCCAGCCAAATGTGTTAGTATTTAATATTATATTATATTATATGGTCGTAATTTATTTTATCGTAAACATTCGATCCAAGAACAACCGTTGATTAACGAATAAAACAGATTGAATCAGAAGGTAAGAAT
>VUJU01001994.1:0-34721 GCA_009835225.1 Aphis craccivora
CAGTCGGTAGGATTATCTTTTCAAGGAGGCAAACCATCAAAGGCTACCATCAACAAGGAAGACTTGAGCACACTTCCTCGTTGATAACTCCAGAAGAGAAGACCAATCAAAACATCGTTGCAAGAATATCAATCAGAATGACAACATCAAAGAACATCGCGTTATTGTGAGTGAACACTTAATTAATTATTACGCAATATATGTTACAAAAGTATAAAACCTTAGAAGTATCATTTAAGTAACTGAATAAAATAAGTAGGTCGTAAAAACACTATTAAGGATTTTTTTTTGATTATTAGAGGGCAATAGATTTATTTGTATTATTATTGAGGCCATATTATTGAATTATTATTGAGAATTATTAAAGGGCATATTGAATTATTGAGTTATTATTGAGAATTATTAAAGGGCATATATGTTGAGTTATTTGAGTTATTATATTATTATTGAGGGCATATTGAGTTATTATTGAGAATTATTAGAGGGCATATATTATTGAGTTATATTATTTTAGTTGATTGTAAATCGTATCAAATGAGTGTGAAAGAAATTTATGGAGAACACAGGTGCATCTCCTTTGGAAGTAGCTAATCCATCGAACAAGACGTCTTTAGAATCTAATATTTTGCCCTCCGACAAAATGGAGGAAATTGATACACGAGCTTCACTGTTAATAATGTAAATAATACATGAGTACTTTTTATCTAGTTAGTAGATATCTGGGGACGGTACTGATGGACCGGAGTATATGAATAGTAGATATGCAAGCAGAGAATAGAAAGAAGCTTGAAATTAATTTTATCATGTAATTTCAAGTAAAAAACAGGTTGGGTAAACTATTTTGATTTTCAAAGAATATTAAATAAGATATAAAATATATATAATACATGTACTATTAAATTATATTAATTGGATAATTGATTTTAATGTAAAAAAAAAAAAATAATAATAATTAATAACTAATTTTAATTTAAATTATGTAGATATTTTTGGTTTGTCCCTTTTGCAAAATAGTTGAATTAAAAAAAATAATTTCAATTTAAATAAAAACGTGTTAACATGATAATTCTGTTGATATTTACTGAATGTAATTTAATGTTCATAATAAGCACACATACTATGACATAAATTACAATATAAAATAAAAAAAAAATATAATAAATAAACTGTACATTAGATTGATAATCTGATTTTCTGAGTTAAATAATAACTAACTAGTTTAAGTTTCTGTTTGTTTGTTGGAAAAATACAGGCAAAGTTTATTATTAATAAGTATATATATATAAAAAAAAAGATTCAACTTAATGTGCAAGACAATCAATTAATTGAGACAATTCAGACAGACAAATCATTGAAATATGGGGACTAATAAATTACAAGTCTTCATCCTCGTCAGGCAATGCGGTTTCTTGAGCCTCCTAAAATAATTATTTATTTGTAAATTTTTGTTATCATAATTACATTATATTTCATTTTTACCTTGAGGTCTTGTTCTATTTGATCTTGCCATTGAGGGTCCATCTTAATTTCAGGAGGTACAAGAGCAGGCATTGCAACAAACTCAAGGTTGGGATCACCGATTAATTTTCTGGCCATCCACAGGAATGGTTTTTCAAAATTGTAATTACTCTTTGCACTAATGTCGTAATACTATAAAAACAAAAGATTAAGCAATTGTTCTTGATCATATAGAGAGTATTTAAAAGAACCTGTAAATTCTTCTTGCGATGGAAAACTATTGTTTTAGCTTTTACTTTCCTATCCTTGATATCCACTTTGTTACCACAAAGCACAATTGGAATGCCTTCACATACTCTCACCAAATCTCGATGCCAATTAGGTACATTTTTGTAAGTGATACGGCTAGTAACATCAAACATTATGATAGCACATTGACCCTAAAAATCATTTAACATAGAATCTTAGCATCATAATGTAATTTTTATATTGTGTAAGAAGTCTTTTGTATTACATACTTCAATATCTACTTTTTAATTTCTAATAACTAAATTGAAATTAATTTAAACTGATCTAACACATGATTATAAAACAATTGCATATTAACTATTATGAAATATGATTTTGATAATAAATACACATATCAATAAATTATCAACATATGCCATTATGCCAATAGTTTCCCTACCAGTTCCTGTACTGTGATAATAAATTATAAGACTTTTATTAAAATAATTATTACTTATTCTTTCTTTATGATAACTATAACTTCTTATTAATATTTACTGCAGGGTAAAACAAACATATAAATCAGTTTTTAAAATATAAGCAATACATATTATAATTACTTGAATATAGTATCCGTCTCTGAGACCTCCAAATTTTTCTTGACCAGCAGTATCCCAAACATTGAATCGAATGACACCACGAGTTGTATGGAATACTAATGGATGTACTTCTACTCCCAATGTGGCCACGTATTTTTTTTCAAATTCTCCAGTCAAATGACGTTTAACGAATGTTGTCTTGCCAGTACCTCCATCACCAACCAATACACATTTGAATGTGGGAACATCATCGGGTACATTCATTTTAAAGTTTTCTGTATAAAATCAATAGGCACTTATAAATAAAAATAAAAAACATTTTTTTAACAGTCAGAATTAGATATATTTTTGATTATTAACAAAATATAGGTATGTAATTCATTTAATGAGTTCCAATGAGGAATAATACTTGATATTGAATATATATATATATTTAATTGACTTAATTATCACATTTTACATTTTTATCTTGTACATGTATTACAACTTTTATAATTTTACATACATTATTATTAAATATTTGATTTTTAGCTAAAATGGCAAAAATTCATACTAGTAAAATAGTACCTTAAAATTAAAAACATTTTATTCCGAGACTATAAAAAAAAGTAAATTGTTTTGATAAGGATACCTAACCTAATAGTCAAGTACTTAGTAACCAGTACAAATATTTCAAAGAATCTTTTCAATTGTATTAAGACAAATGTTCTAATAAATCTAATGATGTACCTTTGAAAAATGTTAGTGGTAATACTTTATCAATAATGGTATTAGGATAATTTATTTTAATTTTCAGTAGGTAAGCATAGGCGGCAAGCCTATATTAGCTATAATAAATCACATGGTTCAAAGAAAAATATTTTGAAGGAATGTTGCAACTAATCCAAATATGCAAGCTAAAATAAATTTGATGATTGATCAATACTTTTAAGAATTGATTAATATTTCATTCAAGAGAAACCCGATTATAACCTAAGATTTTATGAATCATAGTTTAAGAAAAGATGTTCGGCATAGAGTACTATTTACGATGAAACCGATAATAATTGTATATTCCTTAAACACTAGCAATGGTAAAATAATATGATTACTTACGTGTTTATTAATTTTGTGTAAGCAATATAGGTGAAATCAAATAAGTAATGACAATGCCGTACAGTACTACTGTACACTGTAACGGATTCCAACGGCTTCGTCGGAGACGTGAAAAAAACGCGCTCGAGAGTCGTGATTGCAAACAAGGAATGATGGCGTCAGGAGAGTAGGAGACCGCCTCCGATGCCGCTATCACGTCACAACCCGCCACCGGAACTGTCATTATTTACAGTGTTGCCAAAATGTGTGGTCGTGAATGCGACCTGTATTTTTAAGCGCTATTATTTGAACATTGGTTACTGAATTTTAGATTTTAAATGAAGCGATAAATGTATTATTAATTTTATTATGATGAATTTTTTTGTGTCAATACACGATAAACTGTTGATGCTTCGATTTTTAAAAATGAGGATGGTTTTGAATATATATGTATAATTGAATCTAGTTTGTACTTTAGAGAGGTAAAACTTAAAAACTCCCAGTTCTTATTTTTAAAATTGGGAAAAACAAACAAAACATTAAGAAAAACGGTAATTTTTAAGCATATCCAATTTTCAAAAAAATCAAATCATATTTTTAGTTTCTGAACGGAAATAGGAATATATTGGTTTTATATTTATGTGTTTTTTTTTATTGTGTATGTGTGTGTAGGTACAGCATAACTTGTCAAAAGATTGCTTCAATTTAAAATCTCACTTAATGAAAGTTTTTCTGTCTTTTAAAATAATTATCTATATTTTATTATTGTAATGATATAGGTAAGTTACTTGTTAAAAATAATCATTATTGTATATAATGTAGGTATTTTAAGTACCTATTGTACATTTGTACCTAATTACCTATTTTGTTTATTTTATTAGTTCTTTTTCATTATTCTAAAACGCTTGCGTTAAATATATACTAGCTTTTGAATAAATGTATATAATTATGTATTTTATAGTTTTTAGTAATTTAGTTACCCTTACCATTGGGAATTATGTTTATTATTATTAAAATAAGAATATTCTGTATTGTAAGATGAATGTAGCACACGGTAAGTAGGTACCTATTTTTTTAAGTATGTTTAATTGAAACATTTATTACACATTTATTAATTTAAATATAAATTACAGTAAAACTTCTCTATAACGGAATCGCTTGAGACAATCAATGTTTTCTGTTATAAGAAGGTTAAATTATATTATATTATTTGAACAGGGGTTATTGACATTTTCCGTCATAAGGAGGATTCCGTCTAATAGATGGTCCGTTATAGAGAGGTTTTACTGTATACACTAAAGACTAAACACATAATATAGAATTGCCAACACAAAATAATACACACTACACTTCCTTGCTCTGCAATTCTGCACATTTTAAGAATTTCCATGAATTCAAATACCTATGTATAGTTCAACGTATTACTTGTTGAGAGAACGTCTCACCAGTACCTATGTATATTGTCCTTGTCTATACAAATTACAAAGTATACAAACAAAAGACTGTGTTAGACTGGTTGCTAACACATGTGTAACATATAGATGTAACAAATTAATGTTTAGCAGTTCTCATTAAGTTTTGATATTTCGATAGGTTTAATATTTGAGAATTGAGTGAATTTATCTATCTATGATTTATTAGGTACCAAACAACATGTTACGTCATATTTTATGGTTTGTTCATTGTTGAAAGTATTTTTAGTTTTCATTCTAATTTTAAAGTAAGTATAAAATGTTAGGTATACTTTAAAAACACTCACAGGTACCTAGGTACGTATATGTATCGTGTATACAGTATGTGTATTAGTTAGTCTTTATTTAAATAAAATAATAATATATAATATTTTTATTAGGTATCTACCGTAGTACCTATTCTATTTCAATGTAGAGAATGATACGTTGGCATAATGTATTTTTTAGAATATTATGTTTCCTATTCACTAGTTTAACTAGTTAACGATTATAGTAGTGTTGATCTGGTACATCAAAGGCACATGGAGGATTTTTTTAAGGGACTCTATACTCTTTAATAGTTAACCATAACTAGGTCCCTATCGGATTCATCCAATATCCAATATCCATATATGATATATATTATATATATTAGTATATAGTACTGGTTAGTAGGTACTTTGTGTTCGATAATATTTAAAAAATTACATTGGATTTCAAGGTAATAGTGGTAATACTGACATAAATATCCACAACAATAATAATTAAGTTAGGTTTCATGAGTTATAAATATTAAATTTACTTATACTCACTAATTAATTATAAATTATAATATTAAATTTTATTATTTTATTTCATTACAGTCAGAAATAGTCAACTAAACAATATTAGGTATACCGTATACCGTATAAGCAGTGTATAACTAAAATACATACCCAAAAAAGATAAAANAAAAAAAAAAAAAAAAAAGAGAAAAGATAAAGATTTTTAAATTTTAAAGCCACTATAATAATTACTAACGGCATTACTCCAAATTCAGTCCAAAATATCCTTTAACATAATCAGAGTGGGTTTAGCAACTATGGTCAGACCGACACTACAGTGGCCATAAATGATCTTCATCTGAAAATCGGCTATTATTTTTCAATTTAAAAACAAAATATAAAATGACCATTCTAGGTACCTACTGATGATTAATAATAGAGGGTAGTATACTAGTATATACTTATTGTTCACTGTTTGACTGGTTATCGCCCAATCATCAAAAAGTTGTGAAAATATATCGTCTTACATTTCGGTGATCAATATTTTTCTATAAGTATCTCAAATCTCGGTATTCATTACGTGCGGATTAATTTATAGAGTGTTATATTTCTGGAAAAGCGTAAGTAATACCTACTTGGCTACTTCCTTTAATATTTCAAATTTTATTTTATATACCTACGCAGTAATCATGTTATAGTTATATGTTTAGTTATCACGTAAACCGTACTAATGTACCATATGTGGTATACTGGTATGAGTGGTATGTATAACTTAAAATGTTTGCATATAACTACTGCCTAAACTGCCTATCTATAATAAACATAATTAACATATTAACTTTATTATTTGACATTTTAAAATATTGTTAAAAATTAATTACTGTAATGATGAGTTATTTTCTGCAATATTTAACACTGACATTCAATAAATAATAATAAAATATATAAAACAATAAAGAATATAACTTATCTGCCTATGAGTAATGAACAGCACGTCATAACAAAATATAAATAATAAATAAGTAGGGTTTTGTACTCACGGTATGTGATTAAGACTTACGATTTGCATTAATTTAAAAACTTCAATAGTATTTGCTTGTGACTTATAATGACAGTTTTTTATATTATATTTTAGCCTTGTTACTATAGGTAGTCTATATTTAACTATACATTTATTTTTTTTTAAACTTCACAAATTGTATTACTACCGCCGACTAGACTAGGTACCAAGTACTAAAGTACTTAAGTACCAATACCTAACATAATGTCTGAATAGTACGCTGTATATTATTGTAGTAATGTAGTTGGGCAATCTGTTGGGCAGGCAGTCCACTTTGTATTTTTCAAATAAATGTTCTCATTTTCCTTTCTCTACAGGATGCAGAAGGTACCGTAAATAAAGAAAAATAGAATCTACAGAAGCTTAAATGAAAATGTATTCATGTCTCATGTGAAATTAATTTAATTAAGTATTTACCTATATTTTCGATAGGTAGGTAGCCAATTAGTATTCTATATTTCTATAACAATTCTTAGTGTTTCTTGGGGAGGAGAAGCTAAAAATATAAATTCTTCGCCCTCGCACCCCTTGAGAGACATTTTTAGAGTAATAATATAACACATGAAAATTTAATAAAGTATTAATTAAATACCTACATTCTTCGTCTATCGTTAAAATTTAGAATTCATCATTTGAAAAACAAATAAATAAATTTAGCGTGTAGACATAACTGTGCAGTCTATACATTTAAACATTAAACTTAACATTCATCAATAAAAAAAATGAGAATTTAATTTGTTTTTTACAAAATATTGATGAAGATGAAATTATAAAAATAACATACAACAGTGTTTTAAATAATTATTTTATATATATATTATAATTGTAAATGGTGATTTATGATTAGACATACCTAGTAAATGTATCATGAACATATTTAAATATTTATTTAAACTAAACAATCAGTTTTATCTTTTGCAGTAAAAGCCATTTTTATTTTTTACTTATTATTGATGTTCATTAATTTAAAAAATATACCAAGGTAAAAGGTATAATACTAACGCATATAGAGCAATAATTAAAAATTGCCAATAAAATTATAGTATAAAATGGTCAAATGGTTTCAACGTATTGTTGCGTGCAGTGGCGTACTCAGAATTCTTTTATGAGGGGGGGGGGTTACCATTTATATAATTATATATAAAATATTCAAATATATACATTAAATGTTATTAATGTAATATTCCATAAAAGAAATCATTATACATGTTTTACTTAGGGCAGGGGTAAACCCTTAAAACCCCCCATCAGTACGCCACTACAGGTTGTGTGGTCTATTTAAGCAACAACGAATGTTTTCGAATATCCTGTATCCATATGAATTTAGTTAGGTGCATAGGCACATGGAAGGGAGGCAAACTGGGGCATTTGCCCCCCTGGCATTTCAAAAATATGTTTTAAATTGAATGTTTTAAGATACATTACTATTTATTAATTTATTATATAACAAATCATAACATTGCCCTCTCCTAGAAAAATGTCTGCGAGCGCCTATGGTTAGGTGTAATGAATATCTAGTTAATTTGTTTTCCCTCTGGTTGTGTGGTATTCAGATCTGGGGCCAAAGCCAAACTCAACCCTCTAGGCTCTAAGGCTCTAATATAACACAAATACAAACTTTACAATCCATATATTAGACAAATCACTGTAACCAGACCTATGGTACCTAACAATGAATAGTTACTCTATTTAAATTATTTTAATTGTATAAGTCCAATCAGTGGTGTCTTTAAGGTTTTTCTGCCTATAGGCACTTTCCAATTCGCTGTCTCCCCCCATCCTTTTAAAAATTATTTATAAAACATATTTAAATGAACAATTAATATTAATTATAATTTATATTATAGTGTGTATAATATAGTAAGTATACATGTATAGATCGTAGCTGTTTATTTTTGAGCTAACGATAAATTAGTTACATTTTTATTTCATCAAATTAAAATTACTTTTGTAATTTTGTAAAAAAAAAATCGTTAAAATTTACCGCCCTCGAGTGTTGCCGCTCTATGCCCGGGCCTATAGGGCTTGTGCCTAAATACGCCTCTGAGTCCAATAATATTAAATTAGTTTTTGTGTGTTTATGAAAATACCCTAGAATCCTTTACCTACTTAAATAATTGGTTCTTTATAAAAAAAAAAAAAAAAAAAACAAATAGTAATAGGTAAACAGAGTTTATATTTAGATGGTAGCTGGCCCAACCCTTTGGGCTATGGCCTGTGGGTGGGTGTCCATTTTTTGGCATTGCATGGCCTTTTAAACTTCCTATATACGCCACTGGTTCTACATAAGTAAATTACGATATACAAAGCCTAACAGTAAACGAAGTAGCAATTCTACACTAAAAAAAGTCATTCCAAATTCTTCTTAAACCAGAACCGGCAGAACCGCGAATAATCTCATTTATGACATCAATCATAATTTCCAACAACTTATCTTAAAAACTTAAAATAAAATAGTCAAGAAACACTGTTAATTTATTTTAAATAATAATAATAAACAAGACGGTTACTCCACAAAACCTATTAAATTAATTAGAAGGTACTGTAGCTGAATGGTTTCCATTCTCAAGTCAATTCAAGCCAACTTTTATTACAGATATTTTATTATTTCAATATCATATTTGAATTTATACTTATTGTGCTCATTTGTATAGATTAAAAATTAAGTATTTCTCTCACAAAACAAAAAAAATTAAATAATTCTTTTGAAACGTAATTTGTGTATAATTTATTAAATGCTACTTAATCTCTAATAACAAAACGTATCATGACAATATTAGGCGGAATAACAAAAATACAAAATATATTGAAAATGTTAATCAATATTATCGAAAGGCGCTAACTTTTTGCGTTGGCTAGACTGGTCTAGATTCGTTTTTTGGTCCACGGTACGCGCAGCCGCGCAATATTTCACTCGCAGGTCTGCCGCTGACAGTGCTGTAGTTAGGAAGTATGTATTGATTTTTATCTCGTCCCTTTTTCGAGTTTTCCGCACGTTCGGAGTTTAATATTATAAAAGTTAATTTTTTATCGTTTTTCTCGGTTATTTTTTTTTAATTTATATTATAGCGTTATTTATACTTGTGTCTGTTTTACCGTTTTTACCAAATGACGCGTTTATGAGACCCAACCGTTTTCGGCTAGTCTGTGTATCTATTTCGCGTTTCCATACTGTAAATAATGGCTAAAGACAGGCTAGCGGCTTTAAAAGCGGTATGATTTAAAAAACAAATATATATTTTATATTGGTGGCAAATTTACGTTATAAATATTCTTAATCATGTACATCTAGTACAAGAGTTTTATCATAATCAACAACTTAGAAGCTAACATCGATTTGCCTATTAAGCTTAATACTTAAACTTTTAATAATAGTTATCAGACAGTTTAAACTTAGACGTGTGATGAAAGTACTCAATTTTGAGGCTGAACATACGTAAAATTGATGTATACTTTATTATTTTATTGTAGATAACTATTATTTGTAAAGTATTCAATTTTTTTTAATATTAATTAACTAGGTAACTAAAACTAGGTAGTTAGTTTAAAATTAATGAATGACTGGACCTAAGCTGTTTTGTATAATATACTTATGTACAATTTATTATTACTTACCTATATAAATAATATACCTATTGTTTTTGTAATACCAATGATGTATTGTATAATGATTTTATTTCTTCAAAAGATTATTCTTAATCACTCAATAATAATGAAATAATTAGGTTTATGATCATTATTTTATTATGTATACATGTTATTAAGTAACTGAAATATAGATATTTGTATTTTTTTAGTTCTGTACTATTAAAAGACAATATGTTATATGATGACCCTAATGAAGTGTTAAACTGGAGGTAGTCAACTAAAAACTGAAATTTAGTCATAATTTAGCTCGAGATAGTTAAAATGAAAAATATTTTTCAAAAAACATTAACATTATAATGGATCTAGGTACTTAAATTAGGTTACTTGTTTCTTATTTTCCTGCTACTAACCTGTATTAAATTTATCACTCTGCCACCAGAATTTTATGTGTTCAATCTGAAATCTAAAATTTTAATACTTCTGTGCATCTCTATGGTATATGAGTGAGTTAATCCATTATATGATTTCTTTATTGAAAAAAAGGTAAATACCTACTTATTATATTTTAAAATGGATTTTACTATATCTTAATTATGCTAGTACCTATGTTTTTAGTTTAATCTATGTATTGTATGTATACTAAAAAGTGCATATATATCTGACAAACATTAAAGTGATAAATTGTATATGGTATGTTAGTAGAATGATAACAAACAAGTATCAAATAATGTTTTGGGGAAGGTTTTAGTTTTTTGAAAACCAGATATTGAAAATTATAAGCTATATCTCTCTATTTTTTTTCTGTTCATAAATACTTTTAAAATTAAAAATCTTTATTTTTGTTGGTACTATATTATTATAATAAAATAGTATACCAAACTACTTAGTATTTGTAATAAGTAATAATTATAAAAAAAATCCTATAATTTTGATCAAAAACTAAGTATGTACATGCGTATTCTATTACTATTCTATGATTACTGACTTTTATACCAAAACCTAAGTGATTTGGATTTATTGAGATTTACAATATTTTCTAGTTGTGAAGTATATAAACTAAACTATAAATATTTAAAGAATAAAGTTATATGTTAGTTTTTACCTATTACCTAACATTTATTTTTAACATGTCTACTTACTGAAATTGCTCTGACAATTTTAATTTATTTATAAGTTAGTTGTTATTATAATACACTCATACATTTTATTTATTTTAGGCTCAAAGTGATGATGAAGAAGGAGGCACCGATGATGTGGCTGTTAGTTTGGAAGGCCGGCAAGATGGATCGGGAGCTGGATTTATGGATAAATTTTTTGAGGAGGTAAATATTTTTACTATTGAAAATGGAAACAATAGATCAAAGTAGATAATTATTAAACTAAAAAATCTATTTGACTTTTAATTTATGAATATTCTTAAAAAAAAAAAATTAAAGTTAATATTTTGTTTCAACTTACATACCTAATATAATGTATACCATGTACATGATGTAGTTTGTAAACAATACAATTTCGCTATTTATACACTAACATTTTTGTTTTAACTATATTTCTTACATTTTTGAAAAAAGTAGCTTGGTTATTAAATCAAAGGATTAAACAATTTAAAAATTCAAAACTATTTTGTATTTCTAGTAAATTTCAATAAATATATTGTTATTTTTTACATTTTTAATACTATATGAGCCAATTTAATATAATAGTTAAAATATATGTATATCATATCATTATAATTTATAAAAATAAAGCTAAACTGAGTTAAATTATTTGTAGGCAATGATTTAATTTTTAAAAATAGACCATGATTTATCTCATTGTTACCCAGTTTTTATCTCATTAAATTGTATTATATATTATTGTATTGAATATAGATATTTTATATACTATTTGTTACTGAGGATTATCGGTAGACTATTCATTTTTTCTCTCCTTACTATCACTGCTCAACATACAAAATTTGTATTCTGCAAAACCAATTGTGTTAACTTTATTATTGAGGCGAATTTATCTAATACTAAACTTAAAGGTGAGAATAATATATGGAGCACTTCATAAGCTTTTATTAATATTTTAATTGTAAAACTAGTTATGATCATTTTAAAATTGTAGTCTTTCATATCTACCTTTTTGAGTATCTAATAATATTTGATTAGCATAATTCCTGTATATATAACTATGTCGATGGCTAACAGGTAAACGGCCGTATTCGTCACTATCATTA
Source organism: Aphis craccivora (assembly GCA_009835225.1). Classification (NCBI taxonomy): domain Eukaryota; kingdom Metazoa; phylum Arthropoda; class Insecta; order Hemiptera; family Aphididae; genus Aphis; species Aphis craccivora. Next base: position 12,444 of record VUJU01001994.1, read on the forward strand.
TTTTTCAGGAGAGCCAAAAAACCATTTTTTATTATTTTCAATAGATAAAGTAGTAATTATAAACTTAAGATTCGACTACTTTACGTCTGTTCATATTATTTTGGAAAGTTTTATACCTCTATACTGGTGCATAAGTCAATATTTTTGATGTCTGATAATTAATTCGTCAAAAATGATGGATACGGCTACTAGTAAAATTGAAATAACTTAATGATAGTTGTAGCTAGAATCACCTGAGTGAGCCCATTCAATGTAATTTATATTGCTTATTAATAATCAATTACTATGGTGGATACAGTCAAAGTGGCGTATACAGCCGTTTGCCTTTTAACCGTCAATGTGTTAATGTTAGGTCTAGGGTAATTCTAAAAACCACTGAATAATCACACATAAAAATGAAAGCATTGCCTTGATATCTGATGACGGTAATGTCATAGTAGTTGACTATCTGTTGACCCAAGGCACTCAAAATGTTAAATATAAAAATAATATAATTTAAAATTACCAATTGTAATGTGCTTGTGCCTATATAATGTAGGTAGGTATTTTTTCTAGAATTTATTTACAGACATTTTTTGTAAAAAGAATTATTAAAAACTAATAAAAATAGTTTTCTGAGATCTTAAAGACTTCTTAATTAAACAATATTTATAAAATAAATTGTTATTAGTTAATTGGTAGGTACTTAATGAATTACAAATAAGTATGTTACATTATATAATGTATTATTTAGGTACTTACTTGTATCATGCAGTGTTGATTTATATGATGATAGTAAATTATTAATAATAAGTTAGGAATTAAAAATTAAAAATTATAATATTTGTAAAAAATGTACTAACTTAATTAATTTTGACAAAATAATTATTATAGACGTACAAAATGTGTATGCTTGATTTTAAAAATTAGAGTAGTTCAATACTCATTAAAATCTTCAAAACTATAAGTTTTATATAAGTACTTAATGATAAAATTGGTTAGTCAAATAAAAGATAAACCTATTTACAGATAAAACTTTTTAATTAGTGTTGAAATAATTGTATCAGTTTGTAATTCATTCTGCTCAGAAAATGTTCATTTTTGTATGATAAAAATAAAAATTGTACAACAATGAATTCAATTTACAAACCCTTATTGTGTGATTTTAAGCTTGAGGTTATTTTTAAAATATCTAATTCATTTTTATTATGTAAAATTAGTGTTAATTTGTTTAGTTAATTAAGTTAATTAGTTAATTTATTCACAACTATTTATGTTATAGGTGGAAGGTATCCGAGGGATGATAGATAAAATCCAAGCAAATGTGGAAGAAGTGAAGAAAAAACATAGTGCAATTTTATCTGCTCCTCAGACTGATGAAAGTAATATAACTTTATTCATAATAAATAATTTAAGAGTTGATATTCTTTCAACATCTAATAATAATGTAGTATACAATTACTATTGAATTATTTATTGAGGGTTTAGTTATAACCTAACCTAGTTAAACATTTTTTTATTATTACATAAAATTCACTAATTACTAAATTATGCCATGTTATAATATTATAAGTACTAAGCAATTAAGCTTTAAACTCAAATTTAAGAGGTAATAGAAAAATCAAATGTTTGAGTTGTTTCTTTTAAAGTAGTTCTTGTGGATTTATTTAATGTTATGTTATAATTTTCTACTGGGAATATTAAATTTTAAAATTTGTTCAAAGCTTGTCGTTTAAAAATTTAAGGCGTGATATAAATGTTTAAATATTATTTAACTTACATTTTTAGTATACAATGTAGTAAAATTACATTGAATATATTAAACCATAATAAGTTTCAAATAAAAAGTCGTATAGCTATATAAATTATTTGTTGAAAGTTGTAGGTAATTTATCTTTAATATAAATTTAATTTAAAGTTAATTTTCACGAAATTTTTGACAATTAATTAAAAAAAAAATTATAAGTTTAAAAAGTATTGAGTATTATTTTATTTAATATTTATACTAAGTGGCCAAGCCGCCAAGCAGAATTATGTGGTAGTGCCAACGTATAGTATCTCTTGCTCATACTCGTCCATTTGTGGCCTCTTTCTGTAGGTAGGAGATTATCTTGAAAAAAGTGACCATTATAATATATTAATTATGTTAACTGTTATTTAATTTAATTTTAATATTTATTATATAAAAACTGAAGTTTTAGTTGAAATATATAATTATTGTTAGTTTTATTAGTGTAACAGCTTACTAAAAAAAATAATTTATATTATTCTTATTAAAGTTGAAATTTTTTTTATTTTATTTATAAAATATTCAATGTTTGATTTAAAAATGTTATTCTAATGGTTTATCTACTGTTTAAATTATTATGATTTAATTTAACAATGCACACAAGTGTATGTTAATGTTATGAAAAAAATAAATATGAATTATCTTAAACTGTACTAGAGCCCTTTATGATTATAAAAAGTTATTTAGTCATTAAAAGCACATCAAAAACATTTTACTATGGAGTGAGTTATACCTGGTTCAGTTATTTAAGTTTGAATTTCAAGTCAGTATCTTTTATTTAATGAAATTTGTTATTTTTATTATGATATATCTGGAAATTTCAATGAATAAATGACTTTGTAAAATATGTAAAATGTTATATCATCATTTTTTTCTAAAAAATTTTTATTTTGTTTGATTAAAATTTTAATTAATTTTAAAAATTCATCTTGGTGAATTATTTAATGTTTAGCTTGGTTCATTCTGAATCATAAATGAGGTTTAGCTGGACCCGCTTCAACTATTGATTGAGTAGATTTATATAGTTAACCTAGCATGGATAATTAAAACTGAGTGTACAGTGTGATGAGTATTTTTATCCAATACAGGGCCTTTAACTGTACTAAACTAGATATTGTTAGATTGCATATATCATAATACTTGCATAATTCAAATAAACTATTAACCTTTTTATTAAATTAAATTTTATTAATTTTTAAAGTAAAAAATAATTTTTTTTTTAATTTAAAGATTACAGTGTTTTTAAGTTAGATTATTTTTAATTTGTTCAGCTCTTTTGATTAAATATTGGATATCCTATTATGTGGAAATTTAAATATCAAATGTATATCACAGAACTGTTATATGTATTGCCAAAATATGTTTTAATCACTTAATTTTTTATTTTTAATGAAGTAAAGTTTATAATTTTTTTTTAATAAAATATTGAAATTACATGTAGTGTGTTCCAAATAAGATGACTTTGTTTGCGTACGGGGAGCGTGGCTAACGAACCGTATGCCAACAATGGACCGCACTATACTTTTTTATGTTAAATTAAATGAAGTTTTAATTTATGTTTTTGATTTGGTCTTTCCTTTCTTAGGATTAATATGTAAATTAATTTTGATGTTTTCTAAAACTTTCTGAATTCCAAAATAGCTCTCCAAAAAATGTATTTGTGAACTTTGAGCTGTAACAAATATAACATACTAATCAGAAATAATTAAATTGTTATTACGATAAATTTTGTATCACAGTTTTGAATAAAATATAAATATATTTTCATTATTATCAACTAGTATGGTGAATCATGTTCAAGTACCCAACCATATATAACTAATAACTATTTTAGTTTAACCTTATAATTTATTAGTATAAATAAATAATTATAACATAGGTATATAAATATCACAAAATATATAACTGACTATATAAGTATTTGGTATGCTATAATCATTTTTATCATCTAGCGTTCTAAAATTTGATATAAGATGTCTCATAACTTTATTTACTGAAACTGTTTTTTTTTTTAACATTTATTTGAAAATATACAATCTGTAATAGTAGTTACATAGCTGAAAAAGTACAGTTGGCGGTGAAATCGTGAGGGGGTAGCTACCCAGCAGTAACACTCGACTAGTGAAACTGTAAAAGAAATAAAGTGTATATCATAATAATGTTTTATGAGCAATTGATGTTTGAATGTTGCAAGAACCATTTATTGCAGATATTGTATCAATTTAATTCATCATTTCTTGAAGATTTACAGAAACCTAACCTACATAGCTAGTTACTTATTAATAACATTCAATAATATTTATTGACAATTGTAATTAATTGTTCCAACATTTATAGTTCTAGCCTACATATTTAAAATATTATAATGTATTGAGTTCTTTGTTATTTAAATTATAATATTCAAATCTATTTTATAAAATTAAAAAATATATTACACTATATTAGTTTACTTTTAATATTATCAAAATTGTCTATTTCATTTTTTAATTTATTAAAAAAAATTATAAAAATACAAGTTGTTATATTAATTAGCTAAAAATAAAAAGATCCTAAAATATCTTAATGCTGAAGTAGAATATTTTGTTAGGCCAATAATCATATACTATAGCTTACAATCATATTTATTACCTTTTTGTAATTTACAACTGTAATCTGTGATTATTTAAATATATCAGCTATAATTATATATTTGTAATATAGAGTATATTCAATAATTAATAGTATTGAAATAGAATTATTTTTATAAATCAAATGTTTAATTTAACATGTAAGTATATAATTAGGTAGATATCTATTTATTAACAACTCTAGAGTTGAAATATGATGACTGTATTTTTCTATTTTGATAACAAAGATATAGAAATAGGAAATTTTGTTTAAAAAAAAAAACAGTTTTACTTCCTACGTGAGTTTATCTGTGATTCTATAACTATTAATCTAAAATTATAATAATATGCATTTAATACCTAACATGGTACAAATATTACTTGGCTATTACCTTTTAGCTATTCAACTAATTAACACCCCAGTCTTTTTTATCCCATTTAAATTAATTTGATTTCTAATTACAGAAAAAATTGTTGCATTAAAGGTATAAAAAGTTACTTGGAATTAGAAAAATGCATATATAAATGATATTATGTTATGTATTTTATTATTTATGCTGCGTTAAAAAATGTAGAGTTACACTTTTCTCGTATTATTAATTAGTAATTACTAATAACGTTCATCAATTTGCAGAACAAAGAAAACTGGAAAATTATATATTTAATTTGATTTTTAAATTATTGCACTCGATTCAATTTAATATCATAACTAATTTGTTGTGAGAGATATATAGATTTATAGGTATATAAATATAGAGTATTGTATATATACGTTAATAAAAAAACAATATATAATTGCGTATTCTGTAGTCAAAAATTGTATATAGTTTAGCTATAGTAAGCATTTTTCTCTTTTAATAGAAAATATGATGACATCGATGTGTAAAGTGCTTCATTGTGGGTTGATTTCGAACTCAAGGATGCTACAGAAATTTATAGCTTAGTTACCTACTAAAATTACTATTACAAAATTTAAAAATACCGATTTTGCTCTTAAATTGTAGATAGTGTGATATGTATATAAAATAAAATATATTAATTTAATATAAGAACAAAATATAATTTAAGAGAAAAATAAAATAGTAATAAAATTCTGAATAAAATCGTTGGTTTATAAAGTTTAACTTAGGCACTCAAAAAAGAGTTAAATGTTGATGTTAAAATTGACAATGAAGATTTTTTTGATTCTTTATTCATTTTTTTTTTTTTACTTGAATTATTGATTAATAAAAGACGTTATTATAATAAAATTTTAATTTTCTATATTACATTTTACATTGGTTTCATATAACACAAAAAAATTAGATATACGATGTACTTAACACATAGCCACGTAGGTGTTATACATAGAGTTATATAGAGGAACGTGGAAGAGTGTGTTGTCATTATATTTTAAAATATTATGAATGCATAAACTGAGTTTAAAATTGATACTAGAAGGAGTTAGGTTTACAGTTTTTTTTTTACAATATGATGGATACTCGTGATATAAAATGCACGCACTTATAAGAGTAGTTTTACTTTTAGATTCTAAGCTGAGCGAAAATATATTGATTTTATAATTTTTAGTGTTTTCTTTTGTTTGTCGTCAACTTTTGGAACAGAAAAAAAATTTTTGATTTTCAAAAATGGGATTGTTTTTGGTTGCAAAGTGGTTCTAGTCGGTTGGTCAAAAGTAAAAATTTGGAATACTTTTTTTATAAAAAAAAAAAAAATTAATAAAAAACGGAAAATTGTAACACAAATCTAATTTTTGATGAAATCAATTTTGTTTTTTTTTTATGTTCAACTAGAAAACAAATACTCCGTAAATACTTACAATTTTCACCAAATTTTTATATTATTTTTTCTATTTACGATGAAATGTTCGAAATATTGAATTTTGAAATAATCTTTAGGAGCTGCTTTTAGTCATGAGAATTTTCTTTGTTTCAATAAATGTCGATTAAAAATTATTCACTGGGTAAAAATGCTTGACAATTGAATATAAAACTCATCGTAAGTCGTTAATTTTTTAATTAAAAAAATATTAAAAATCAATTATTGCAATTTTTTTTTATAAGTATTTAAAGTTTGAATTTTGATAAAATTCGTCAAAACCTCAAAAATTATTTTAAGAGTTCAGTTATTGTTAAAATCATCATTTTTGGATAAATATTAAAATGGGGATTCTAATAATTTAGAGTTTTCTTAAAATGTTATGATTGTTTTTTTTTTTAATTTGTATTCTTTGTATCTACTTAAAAATATACAAAGAGTTAACTATAGAATATTATAAAAAAATGTTATTTTTTTAAGTGTTTTAGTATCTTCTTTGTTTAAATCATACATACATTTACTGCGTTATGCGATATTAATTTTAACATTTTTTTTCCGTTAGTTTTTACGAGTAACCTAAAACTTTAAAGTTTTTTTAAACATATCACTTAAGTAAATTCAGCTCCCTCAGAATAATTGTATTTATGATTAACCGAATTTATCAAATTTCACATTTTATATACCTATAATTATTCTTTAGCTGAACTTAAGTTTTATAATTTCTTAATACAATCTTTTATCAGAATATGTGATCTTTGATTGTTTGAATTTTATATTAATCTTGAAAATTAACTAAACATCACAAAAAGTTATCATCAAGAGAATGTTAGCGCATTTATGTTAATCAATTTTTTTTTCGATTTCGATTAATCTTAGAATAAAATCAACCAATACAACAATTATAAAGGATATTTTTGAGGGTATAAAATCGATTTGTCTAAAGATTGTCTCAAAATAATTTAATCATATTTTAAATAAATTATTTTTTTAATTTTTCATGAATATAAAGTTAACGATACTCGAAATGTGTAAGCAGATGATAAGTTGAATATTTATACAATGTTGGATTTTGAAACAGCTTAACAGCTGATTGATTACTTATATTTTAATGAATTCAGCGTTAAAAGATAGTCAGTAGTCACCATACTTTATGGCGCTTCTTTAGAAAGCTAGTCTGCAGTTAATCTTTCAATGTACAATTAATATTATGAATATTGTTATTATAACTAATATTTAATAATAGAGTATTATATTAAAAGTATACAGAGTGCACCGTATGTCACAAATAAGCTTCATTTTTCCTAATGGAAAAATAGTTAATAATGTAGCGTGTCCGAAATTGATGATTCGACTATCAATTTTTTCAGAAAAAAAAATAACAAATTAAACTTTATTGTTTTTATAATCATTAAAAAAGCATGTAAACAAGATAAATCATAACATGCTATAATTGTATACTTTTCTGTTAATATTTGATGTACGTTGTAATAAAATGCGTCTTTTTGCTTTTACAGTGATTTTAATCGATATACCACCCAGCCCCAAAACTCTGAACCTACACTTTTTCTACCGCCATTGCCTTCCTTCTAATACAGTCTAGTCACCTTGACGACTCCGTGAATATTGTCAAATAACTTGTTAGTTTTTATATTAGCTATGATTTTAAAATTACTTTATTCTAAGGTCTGTATCTGTATTATTATAAATAATTTTCTAAGTAGGTATAGAATTTGTTTTGATATGAGATAAGAATTTAAGATTTAGCTGGATACATAATCTCAGATGAATATAATATACTAAAAAAAACTAAGTTATGAAATATTGTATATTATATATAATAATAGACATTAAACGTGTTAGAATATTTAATAATATGTATTTTCGAAAAAACGCATTTACACAGATGAGACGATTTCACTTTAATTACCTATTCAAAAATAACGATTTTTTTAGATTAACTTAGTTTTTAACTTTTTTTGTGTCTATGTACAGCATAACTAGTTGAAATAATGCTCCAGTTTCAAACTTGAGGGGTGGTTTCCGATTTAAAAGTGAATATCCTTGGTGCATTGTAGAGGTAAAAAGTAAACATTTTCCAGCAGTTTTCAAAAAAATCGAGAAAAACAAATGACGGAAAAACGGGAATTTTTACGCAAGACCAGTTTTCGACCAAATCGATTTTTTTTATGTGGTTGTAATTCAAAAACTAATCACTGTAAATACTTGAATTTTTTACCAAATTTTTATGTTAGTGTTATCTATATACAGTTAAATTTTCAAAAAAATTTGACTTTTTTGAGTTATTTATAGACCCCTGAAATTTTTGATTTTTATGAGAATTTTTTTTTGAAATGTCGATAAAATAATTTTGGATGATCAAAAAATTTAATACAAAGTTCTTTATGAATTGTTCTTATTGTAGCTAAAAAAAATTAAAAATTTGTCACAATTTTTTTTTAAAAGCATTTATAGTTCACATTTTTACAAAATCTGTCGAAAACGCCACAATTTGCAAGTAATTTTGAAGTTGAAAAATCATAAGAATTTTTGTGTTTATAACTAAGGATTAAAAATACAACACTAAATTTTCAATAATTTTTGCTTCATGTAGCTATAGAGAAAACTAGAAGCATCATTATAGAAAAAAGTTTGAAGTGCGTTTGAATTTTAAATTTTTACGAAATAGCGTAACGATAACGATTTATCCTCAAACGATTTTAAATATTTGTTATTATTCAAAAAGCGTAAGTCGTAGAACTTGAAAATTTAACCAGTTATTTAGATTGGTGTTTTCTTTACGTGATTTAATTTTCAAAATATTTTGACTTTTTTTGAGCTATTTATAGACAACTGAAATTTTCAATTTTTCCGAAAAAAATTGTTTGAAGTGTTTATAACATTTTTTTGGCCCAATCCAGGGGTGCCTACAGAAAATCAGCTCAGTGGGTGCAAAATTAAATGTATGTTATGTATTCACATTTTACATACTTGCATTATGTTATTTTGGTAGAACTAAGATGATCAAAAATATTATTTGTGCAGTATAGGTAATTCACTAATTCGGAATTTTATGAACGCCAAAATTGTATAAAATAAAATTATGAATTTCATAATGATTGCACAATGATTTTTTTGTTTATTAAAAATTATCAGTGGGTGCAATGGCACCCACTGACTCCTCTTCGCGGGCGCCTCTTGCCCAATCAAAATGCTTGAAAATTTAATACAAATTTCCTCATAAGTTATTCTTTTAGTGATTAAAAAAATATAAGAATATATTGGCACATTTTTTTTTTATTAGCATTTGAAGTTCAAATATTGACAAAAATTCGTCAAAACCATGAATATTTGCAAATTATTTTGTAGGTATAATTCATAAAAAATGTTTGTATAAGTAGCTAAACGTTGAAAATGCATTACGAGATTTTCCATAAGTTTAGCTTATAATAATTATAAAAGAATTTAAATTCTGGCGTATTTAGGCCATTAAAACATAAACAACCTTTTTCACCAACCATTCGAAATTATATTCTAGGCTGACAAATCATCTTCGTTCAGAATCGTTTTTCGTATACAATGATAACTATGATTGGATTCAAATTTAACACTCCTATAATATATAATAGTGATCCACACGGCACCTTATGTACAGCAGAGTAGTGCCTTCTTGCTCGCTTTTTCGTTTATAAACAAGAAATATAGCTTAGAATTGGCTTTCAATACAAAAATTATTATAAGGAGTTCCAATACAACAAAACCACACGGGGAAGAAATTAGAGATGAAAATAAAGGATTAAAAAAGATGAACATTTTAGAAAATGAAATTATAGTAAATATGATACTGGTGTAAGTTCGAGTTTTCAATACATAAAAATATTGGCATTAAGTGTAGACTCCGAAAAATAGTCTTATATAATATTTTTATTTCACTTATTAATTTGTACCTATATGTATAAATATTAAATTGTATAATGAAGCACTTAGCAAAAATATTGTCTGTCTTTTTAATTTTTTAATTTATATAATATACATACATTTTATAATGACACGATTAGGTAAAGTATTGTCTAAATTTTTAAATTTAATTTTGTGTAACGATGTAAAATATACTAATTACGAATTATGTTCTTTAAATTATTAATATTTTGGTAGGTAACCAATACATTTAAAAAAAAAAAACGGTAAGGAGCCAATTCAAAGGTACTTATTTAGGGTAAAATAATTGACTACCTGTATTGGGGAGCCAATTGAATTGCATCGGAAATATCAATATTATCCAGAAATGTTGTAGCGTTAATCAGTCAATATTGGATAATGTTAAAAGTCGTATATTAAATGGAGAAAAGTGTTTGTTAGCGGTCTGGCCGGTCTGTATAGATACTATAATATTACAATAATATCGTCGAACTGCCAAGGTATAATATAAATTCTTCTTAATGATAAATTGAAAAATTAATGGGACTAGTATTTTAGGTTACATAATATACGTATCCAGAAACGTACGCAGAAAAAATGTTGCTGGAGGGTGTTTTTGATATTAAGTTATTGAAAAGTAGAACAGTTTTTTTTCAAATTATTTTCTACCCATCACTCTAATATACAATAAATATTATTTTATTTATAAATCGTGTTTAAGTATTTTTATTTTTCATTCAAATTATATTAATTTAATTTGTTAGTATTAAATTTTTATTTAAAAAACCAAATATTTCAAGAAGGGGGTGTTTGAACACCTAAAATAATACCCCCCCCCGGTGTAGTACGTCCCTGTAGGTATCATAATTGGAAGATATGTTTGTTGTAATTATAAAATGTTTTATATGCTATAAAATAAACGAAACTTATCTGTAATTAGTCTATTTTCACACGTGATATTCGCTAGTGCAATTTTATTGTCAAGTGCTATTTTTTTTATTTAAATAAAATAAAAACAAAAACAGAAATTTATCATTTATTCAAAAAAATTGCTGTCCTTAAAACGAGAAGATAATCCATATTATTCATCAAATAAAAAAAAAAATAGATAAAAGTTTTCCATAAGTTATCCTTTAAATAACTTTAGAAAAAACTCGAAGCGCCATTATTGAAAAAAAAGTTACGAGTGTCTGAATTTTAAATTGTTACAAGTAACAATAACAATATTTATCCTTAAAATATTTTAAATACCTATTTGTTATTATTCAAAAAGTGTAAGTCGTAGATACTTGAAAAGTTCTTCAAATGTAGATTGGCATTTTCTTTACATAAATTAATTCTCAAAATAGTGCAAAATACTTGATAATTTAATACAAAGTTCTTCCTAGTGATTCAAAAATGATCAGAATACGTCATAGGCACAGTATTTTTTATTAGCGTTTGAAGTTCAAATTTATGAGTAACTAAAAATTGAAAATAGAATACATGATTTTCTATGAGTATGGCTTACAATAACTATAAAAAAAAAGTTGAGTGTTAATCAATTATAACAATTTAACCTTAAGATAAAATTTTTTCAAAATCATAAATTCACTCATAAAATAATAATTTATAGTTTATTAAGCATCAAAATTAGTGCATTTTGGAAAATACTTATAAGTTGTAAAAAGAGATCAAGTGTCTTTATAAATATTAACTATAATTTATTTTTAAGCTGGTAAAAATAACAAAATGTTTACTACCTACTAAAAAAAAAACTGTTTTGTAAAAAATAATTTATGCATTATTGTTTATTATTAAATAAGTAAATATTATTATTCATGAGTAAATTAGTTCTATTCAGAATTGAGTGTAAGAATTAATTATTATTTTATGTTTAAAGTGACGACACTTTTCTAATACATTATTTTAATGTTAAGATCATGTGGCAAACTAGATTATTTACGTTTTATAAATTTTTATGGATTTTCAATTGTATTTTAAATATTATTAGGAAAATTGAATTACCTTCTCTAAATTAAAACCACATATTTTGACATTTTTTAACAGTTATCGGCATTGCTGTATCTATCTTAACCACAGCTAGAATGATGTAAAAATTTGAGGCTTCTAAACATTATATAGAAAACTATATTACCTACCTAAATATTCAGTATTATTTCTTTAATTGTACATCAGTGTTTCTTAAACTGTGTTCCACGGAACCCTGGGGTTCCGCGAAGATCACTTCGGGGTTTCACGAAACTTAGCGCTTTTTTAAAAATTTTTTAAGAAAATCACTTTTAAAAATCTAACTAAACATAGCGGCTAACGAGGAAAAATATTTAATGTATTAACACTTTTGAAATAGAGTAGGGGTTCTAATTATCAAACTGTAATAATTGTTGAAAAATAAATAAAAATAGTTAAAATTTAAAAAAACAACATAGGGGTTCCCTGATAAAAGTGGACACAAAAAAGGGTTCCACGGATAAAAATTTTTAAGAAACGCTGCTGTACATGTATTAAAAAAAAAATAGCTAAACAATTAAATTTATTTAGTATATAGTATACAGAGAGTAAACACAAATAATTCAAAAATTGAATGATTAACAATAACTACAAACAGAAGAGAGGTCATTTTAAAAATTTTTGTTGGAAAAAATTTTCTATAATTTGTTATATGTTGATATGATTTAAACTCTTAATTTGTTGGATAATTTTAAGTGACTTAATTTTTTAGAAAGATTAATTCCTGTTACGGTTATAGATAAGAAATATTGGAAAAAAAGTCTCCATTATTTTTTACATTTTTATTATTTTTTGGTGGTGAAAAAAAATGGCTGACTAATAATTTTGTATTATTTATTTTTAGCAGGGGGTGTTGAAAATGAAAAATAAATTTTATAATAATTTTATTTACTTTTTTTATATACTATTTAGGTATTTTTTTAAGTAATTGTATTAACAAAAATCGTTTTATTAGAAGTGAAACAAGAGCTGGAAGATCTGATGGTGGATATAAAAAAAACTGCTAATAGAGTCCGTGCCAAACTCAAAGGTTAATTTTCTTTTATTAAATAATATTTTTATTATAATATGAGTATTAAGTTTTTTTTTTTTTTTATTAGAAATTGAACAGAATATAGAAGCAGAAGAGCAATTGAACAAATCATCAGCAGATTTAAGAATACGCAAAACACAACATTCAACATTATCACGTAAATTTGTTGAAGTGATGACAGAATATAACCGTACACAGACAGATTACAGAGAACGCTGTAAAGGCCGAATTCAAAGGCAATTAGAAATAAGTAAGTACTATATTTTAGATTTTGAGGAGAGTTAGAAATGTATTGTCTACCAACTTTGTTATGATGTTATTATATTATTATACTGCAAAATTGTTACATAATATAATTCTAAAATATAATTTTCTATACACAATAATTTCAAGATATTAACAATTTTAATTTAAAGGTGTTTTAAATTTTTGAAACAAGTTTTGATAAATAATTTTAGACTTGATCAAAATGCTTGAATATTTGTTATAACTTATAATAATAATTGTGTCAACTTATTTATTTTTTGATGTTTGTAAACTTCTAAAAGTACAATGTATTGGGGATATTCAATATTATATCATAGTTTATACAAGGTATCTCATAAGTTCTTATAAAATATCTAAATAATTTTCAAAACTAAGTTTGTTAGTTGTTCAATGTTTTTAAATATTCATAAATGTGTATATAGTGCTTTCATGAATTACTATTAGTTTATTTTGTGTTAATTCAGTGTTATATTTTAGCGGGAAGAACAACTACTAATGATGAACTTGAAGAAATGTTAGAACAAGGAAACCCAGCTGTATTCACGCAAGGCGTAATTATAAAAATAAGAATATTTTTTTTGTTTTATTATGATTTTTTTTTTTTTTTAGATAATTATGGAAACACAACAAGCCAGGCAAACATTGGCTGATATTGAAGCCAGGCATGCTGATATTATAAAACTGGAAAACTCAATCAGAGAACTTCATGATATGTTCATGGATATGGCAATGTTGGTAGAAAATCAGGTATGTATTTTAATTATTGTATAATGGTTTACAATCCATTTGTAATCAGATACTGAGTAGAGCAAGGAAGCTGTTGGATTTAAATTGCGTGGTTTTTTTTTTGTCTGTTAACAATTTTTTGGATAAAAGTAGTACTCTAAAGTTATATAAAATCTTTTTTATTAGGGTAATCTATCCCAGATTATGGCACCAAACACATACTAGAGGTACTAACCTTATGATGTGGTGGTGAATTTTTTATGTATTTATTATGGTAAATTAATACTTAATTTCTTATGTATTTAATCTAATTGGTTGTCTGGATTATAATTCAAAATAAGTTAATTTAATTTTCTCTTTTTGGAAAAAAATTGTTTTGGTGAATTAAATTATTGGGTAAAATAGAATGGATTAGTGTGCTGTGGGAGTGTACCAACTAATGTTATTTAATGCGCCTTTTTTTTAAAAAAAGAAAGGAAGTTTAATGCCTCTGACATCATATTATATCATAGAGATTAGAGATAACTTTTAAAATATCTTATAATATCATTTAAAAAAGTAATGACAACATAAAATCTTAATTGATCAATATTGCCTCATTTAAAAAACAATAATGTTATAGAATTTTAATATTTTGTCATAAGATCTTAGCATTTTATAAAAAAATATTGTGAATTATTAATAAATAACAATTTTCAGTTCTATAATAAATAACATGTACATTCGCCAAAATTAGATGTGATCCTTATGTAAAGTATTATTGAATAATAAAAAAATAGTCAATTATTTATGATAATAATAAAATATAATTAATATCTAAATAAGAAATTATTTAATCTTACATTATAACTAATGTTATAGTTATTTTAGGTTTAGCAATTTTTTCCTTACCCTTTTTTTTTAATTCTTTAGAAATGTTAACTAATAAAATACGAAAATATAGTAAAACAATATCTTATATTTTTAAGGAGCATTTCTCACATATCACGTCAGTAATTAGATTTTGTAGTGCCCTATCAGTTAAAAATGTTTTTGTTGGACTTTGACACAGTGTGTTCTATCTTTTTGTACAATATTATACATATTTTATACTTAAAATCTAAACAAATTTCATTAAGCACTCATAAAGAATTGTAAAGTGTATTTCAATACATAAATTTATTGTTTGTTCCTCGTAAATGTTTTTAAATGCATGTTAGATTTTTTTTTTTTGTTTGTACTTAAACTCACTATTAATTACCCATCTCTACCGCTTAAAATACTAAGTAGTAAGTTACATTTATATGAAATAGTGTTGTTTTTTATCCTTGAAAATCATTCATTCCATTTCTTGTATTAATTTATGAAATAAAAAAAATAACTTTTATTACCTTAAATTTGATTAAACTTACTCGAATTATTTAATTTTAAAAATATAGGTATTGTTTTTAACAATTAAAAACAAATAAATAAAATAAATAATTAAATTCAAGTTATTGTTTTTATTTACATAGTTTTTTGATATTACCATGTTTCAATATAATATGAAATAAAATTAGTTTTCTATTAATTTATAAATTAAAAACAAAATTAGGGCGAAATGATTGATCGAATTGAGTATCATGTTGAACACGCCGTGGATTATGTACAGACGGCAACTCAAGATACTAAGAAAGCGTTAAAATATCAAAGCAAAGCGAGAAGAGTAAGTCAAAAGGCGTAGAAGTTTGCAATGGTCCCACTCGCTTTGCTGAATGCATTTGTTTGTTTTTGTAGGTTTTTATTACTTATTTGATATTTGTTTGTATTTAGAAGAATTAAATACTATTAGTTTTTAGTGATATAATATTGACTGATTACCATTAATTTATTATTACTAAAGATTGTTTTGTTTTGTTTTTTTTCCTTTTCAAAATGTTTCGTTTACTTTTGTTTTTATTACATAAATAATTTTGGGATTTTCAAATAATAATTCCTTATCTCCCAATCTTATTCCAACTGAAAATGTTATCCAAAAAAAAAAAAAAAACCATTTAGGGTGAACTTATTGATAGAATAGAATACCATGTATCATTCACTGTTGAAAAAGTTGCTGAAGGCAAAAAAGAATTGGATGTTGCTGAAGATTATCATAAAGGAGCCCAAAAAGTAAGTTATTAGTTATTATCAAAAAAGATAATATATAAATATACATCCTTCCAAAATATAATATAACTTTATTTTGAATTATTAATATCCTATAACATATTATTAAACATATGTTTTTTTATCTAATTATATTTGGTAATAGTTATCTTGGAACATACTTTTTTTTTTTAAATATGTTATTTTTTATTTAATATACTATACTAAATAACACCAAGTTACAGTAAATAAAAGGCAAGTCAATTGTGTTTGTTTGTATTATATTATTAGTTGATAATTAAATTACACTTAAATATTTTCAAGTTAAAGGGAAATTTAGTTGTTATTATTTTTTATTAGTTATAGTTGATTTTGCATACCAATAAGTATTGAATATTGAATAATGCACTGTTTGTTTGTGTAAACACTGTTTTTTCTGCTTATGCTATTAGCTTCCCCGTTATTCTTTTATTTAGAACATATTTTTGTATATTTTATTTATTGTTGTTATTTTTATACTAATATATAATTATTGTTGTTAAATAATTAGAAGAAAATCATGATCCTGATATGTTTGACAATTCTCATTGTTATTCTTGGAGGATTTGTGATGAGTTTTCTTCCCAAGCTCCATTAATATATCTTCGTGAAAATAAGTAAGCATAGGTAAACTAAAGTTTTTAGAATTAAATAATTCTATGTAAATTAAATTATTTAAAATATACAGTTTATTATTTACTGTCATAAAATGTTATTATTAATTATTATCATACCAATGTCAGATATTGTAAAAATCTATAAATTTTATAGATGGAACTTTTTTTGTTCACACAAGTTATATATTTTTCAGAACAAGAAAAAAATTTAATTTGTTAATTATTGTGTGTCTTAATGTTAGTTACCAATTTTTTAATGTATTTACACTGTAGAAACACTTAATTTATGTATAGTGTAATACATATAAATTTATAAACTATATGTTTGTAATTATTTGTATTTATAAGCAGTTGTATAAGGTGGTTACCATTTTATATTTAATGGATTTTACCTCTAATGTGTATGTCAGACATATTGAATTTAACTAGTTTATCCCATAGTAAAAATGAATATTTTATTGTTATAAATAAATTAATATTTAATTTTTTTAATGACATGTAATCTCATGTAATTGCTAATAATTTATTAAATATATTAAAATTAATATTCTCTTAAAATTGTCGTTACATTTTTGCTTTAGTTTTTTTTTTTAAATTTCATATATACTGAATCTCTGTTTACAGGCGTCCCTCAATAATTGTCAGCTTAAATTCTTTGCCTGAAATAAACATTTAAAATATAGGTAAAAACCACTCAATAATTTTCCCCTTTTTATTTAGCAGAAATATGTGTATTATGTTCATAAAAATACTCTTTCTTAGGTGCAACCAGACAATGGTCACGATTGCCGGAGGGTATTTTGCTAATACTGCATATCACTCGTGTGGTGTTCCTGGCATTCGATGCACATATGAAAGCGTACCTTTACATACATAGATACATACATTTATGACCAATAATATTTAAAAAAATTAAATTAATTTGTTTATTTTTGATTAAATTTATCATAATTTGTTGTACACTCAAATTCAGTATATATATATTAACAAATAAAATTCTAAAAATATATTTTCTTAACAAATATTCGTATTTACACGTAATAATAATTTTAGACCAAGAATTGGATATGATATTTAGTACAAATGCTAATACATATGTATATATTTAATATATTAAATTTGTTTATTTAAATAATTTACAGAGCAATTTTTTGACGGGTACATCCGGCAGAGCAGTCACTCAATACATACTAGTTCTTCGGCTTGTAAAGACTGGAATAGTGTACGAAAAACAACATTTTATTCATTTAATTTATTTAATTTTTATTTCCTTTTCCTGCCTAAAAAAAAAAAAAAAAAAAAACAAGTAAAAAAGTCCATGTGATTTATTTATGAATGCTGTCTGTCCTGTTTTAAAAGTAACTATATTATAATATTTATTGTTTTTTAATACCTCTTTCTTAATTATTATAGTTATATTGTTATTGATAAAATTATTAGATTTTTAAAACCAATTTATATATCTATATATAATAATTATTAACTATATATTATAATATAGACATTCATGTGATAATTCGTTAAGATATTCAAAAAAATTTGGCTTCCTCGTTTTATCATTTTATCATTTCTGCAGTGCGATGCGTAGGTGAATTGGAAATAATGTCAATTTTTAAATAAAAAAAAAAAAAATAGTTGTTTTGTTCTACTTAAGTATTATTCATCAGTATATGCTTTAGAAGAACTAATGTATTGTTTTTACATTGATTTTATTTTGAGATTATTATTTTTTGTGTTAGTTTTAGTAAATCCCATAATAGTTTTAATTAAGTAAAAGTGCCTTGGAGTATATAGCCATCATCCACAGAATTTAGACATTAAAGCTTATTAATATTTGAGAATGCATATTATTATCAATATTAATATACATTATTTATGTATTATTATTGTTGTAATTCTAAATTTAACATTTTTTTTTTTTTTTAATTATATTATTATTTCATTTTGAAAATTTCATTCTCCTTCACCTTTTTATTAAAATAATGGTAATAATAAATAACAAAACTGATAGAAATTTATAGCCATTCAAAGTTTCATAAAGTGTTTACATAATACATGTTTTCTCAACATATATTTTGTAGATCTCAATTTACTACTAAATTTCTAACACAAAGTGGAATTCGCTCAAGATATATTATTTATTTCTGAAAAGTTATTTTTTTTTTTTATTTTGATTATTTACACATCTCATTTGACAATATTATGTCTTAATCAATTATTTTTTATTTTTCCTGTGTAAGAGTGTTACCTATTTTTATTTTAAACTACTATATTAGTATTTTCATATTTAATTAATTTTTTAAAACTAATTTAACAATTATAATGTAATTTTAAAGATATTTGGTACTATGCTTTTTTTCTTGATATTCTATGTTTTTAGTCACAGTATTCGTATTTACAGACTTTTTTTTACAATGTATTTTAAACTAGAAAACATAAATACATACAATTTTACTGTAAATACATTTAATTATACTACATGTTTTGCCATATTGCTGTTATTGTGTTCTAATCAAATTACAATATTAATAATTAATACCATTTTTAGGAAAAAAAATAGATTATTTATTATACATTTCATAATATTATTATTCTCTTTATTTATTTATTTATTTATTTATATTTTTATTTTATTTTATTATTATTTGTTAATGATAGAAATGTAACTTACATTTTCAATCAGAATATACAATTTTATAGATTAGAGGACTATTTTTGTTTTTTTTTTTTTTTTTTAATTATAGAATATTATATTATGAAAATCTAAAATATAAAAATTGTACAGTGAAAATTGTTTCTTGTTAAATTTGTTGATCTTTGCCTATAATTGTAGTGAAGATATTAATTTTTTTTAATGTTTAAGTGTTAATATTGTAAAAATAGTGCAATTTAAGTCTTTTTAATAAAACAATTTGTTTTTATTAGTGATTAAGAGAGCATTTTATTAAATGATACAGAAAATCATCAATAAGATTTTTTTCTTTTTTAAATTTTTACAGCCTAAGTTATAAAATTAGTACGTCAATTTTGTTTTTAATTAATAAGTAATTTTAATAGGGCCATGACAAATAGTTTTTTTTTTGCACACTTAGCTTTACAATAAAATCAATTGAACAATGAAATTTGATATTTGAAAGAAAAAAATGTTTAGTGTTCTAATCACCATTAACCCATTGGGCACTTAATATATTCCAATGTCATTTTTCTTTTGTCAATATACCTTGTACTTATCACATCTATTTTGTGTACTTTGTTTTGACACATTGTCAATCATATTTTTAAACAAAATCATACTACTATTTAATTGTAGTTGTTTTAGCAACATTTTAAGATGTTTTTCTGTTTTACTTGAAGTATTTAAATTTTTTGCTATACATATTATATTTTTTGTATGATCTATATAGTTTAAAAGTAAAGTATTATAATTATTGTAGATTTTTTTTTCTAAAAAATAATAAAATGTTGATGTCTGGTCATAAATACATTTTTTTATTGACCATTGTCAGAAGTCATGATATTGTATCTACTTTTTAATTTTATCTGATAATAACTCATTATAAAGTAATAATATCAAATTGGTAATAAACTCGTAATAATGTATTAATATATTTGTCGTTATTATTATAGCTACTTTTTGTTAGACTAACCAGTGGAATTCCAATTACTGTTGAGTATAAATAATATTATATTATAATATACTTAATATAATACAAATTTTAAATTTCCATGTTCAGATTACACAATTTTTTAGAAATCTGTTTCATTAGTCATAGGTTACTGTATTGTGTAGTCTATACAATGTAATATATGTATACATACACTAATTACTTATATTTCCCATGCCTTACCTGTTCTGTACCCAGTGGTATATTATTGGGGATTGGTGTACATTCACATATTTAGTTTTTTTTTATCTTATACTTAATAAATTTAATATTATATGAGGGTATACATTTGTATGTCCATTGGATATATTAAAATTTTGAGAATTGTGAGTAATGTCTACAAAATATTCTATAATTGCAATTCACAGATGGTTCTTGGTAGATATCACCTACCGCTACTACATATTTTAAGTATTTTTAATTTGTTCTTATAATAATATGTAAAAATAATAAACAATATATTAATGTGTGTGTGTGTAAAAAATATATACGCCTATAAATAATATGTAGGTATACATATTAAAATACCGATTATTATATAGTATAGCTTTAGAATATCGGTTTTGAAAATGGTAAATTTTCTTTATTTTATTCCTACTTATTGGGAAAATACAAATTTTTATTATATTACATATTATAGTATTTTAAAATAAGTATTTAATGTAATGGGAAATTGTTGAAAGGAATACACCTATATTTCATGGAGCGCAATCGTGATAGGTTTTTTTTTTCAGATAAAATTATAGAAATGTAAAAGGGGTGCAATCGTGTTACAGCCGTTTTTTAAGACTGTTTTGTATATTGCAAACTAGAAATTTCTACTGTATGCACCTACCTAATTTGCACAATATTAGTTTATGCAGAATAATAAGAAAAAAGCAAGTACCTACATTTTTTTTTAAAATTTAATTTGGGGTGATTATAAACTCCCGATGGTAAACTCTCCTAGATTTATAATATAACTTCATCAATACTTTATAATTGTGACAGGAACATAGAGATTAAAAAAAAATTAAGGTGTCTATTTTAGTTTTTAGAGCCTATAACTTTTTGTGATATAATTTTTTCTTTATTTTTGGTATGAGTTTTTACTTAGGTACCTACCTACCTACCTACTTTATTTTGTTTATCGTAACTAGTGGCGAGACGAGCTATTTTAACACAAAGAGAAAAGATTTTAATCTACTCAAACCCACCAAATGTTTTATCAAACATTATCTACAAAAAAGATGTATCAAATAAAAAAAACACTGTACGCTTTTAGAGTTTATACCGTGGATATAGAACATAATACAATAATTTTTGATTTAGTCACATTGATAATAATAATATAGGTACTGCTTTTAAAGTATTAACATTTAATAATATACTTGGTAATCAGATATTATTATTTTATTTATATTATAGTTTTCATTAATTTTAGTATATACCTTCGTACCTACCTATATGATAAATTTTAATACTCATCCATCCAAAATTTGGAAGAGCAGTCGCTCCTCTAAACCCGCTTCACCGCGCCACTGAATACGACAAAAGGTTTAAGTGCCTCTTAATACGATTCGTATCTATGAATTTTTATTTACGCTTCTGTTTGTAAATAGTTTAGGCAGGGGCGGATCCAGACCAAGATAACGGAGGGGGCGATTTTTAACAGACACACATGATATACGAGATAAATATAAATATAAGATAATAAGATAAATATCGTAGA
>VUJU01001995.1:0-44680 GCA_009835225.1 Aphis craccivora
AATAATGTTTTTATATAATCTTGTCGATTCAAAGAATTTAAGTTTAGTTAATGTATTATCATTAAGCAAAAATGTTCCTTGTAGTACTTTATAAACTGAAAATTAAACATATTTTTTTGGGTATTTTAAAAAAAAAAAAAACAGCACTTTTAGATTCTGATCGTTTCAATGAATGAATAGGTTTCACAGTATGAAGCGAAAAATTACGATGTACAAACATGCAGCATGTAGCTTCTTCTCACCCGTCGACAAACCTACCAGGCTACCAATCACTGCGGACCATGTTACATGATATGTCATTTTTGTCAGTTTTCTTTTATAACTGACATCACCCTTTGGAGCAGTAAAAATACTTCAATCTTTAACTTTTTTCAGATATCAAGAGTAAACAATTCCCCGGACTTTTGAAAAATATTACAAAAAAATAATATATTCAAGAAATATTAGTTATATAACAATTTATAAACAATAATATGTTCTTTATTTGCTTTTTTAAAACTAAATACTATTATGCTTTTTTTAAATAAAAAAAATCGATAATTTTCGTAACACTTTTTAGTAGTATAGCAAGAATAACCATGAATAAGCTATATTAATTTAGTAAGTCTACATATATTTTGTGATGTTTTCGTAATTATTTTGATCGGACTGAAATGTGATTTATCGCCGTTACATCGAAAGAACATTTAGTAACATATTATTGTCATATATTTATAATACTCTACCACGATTGCGATAAATTCTAATAAGCGTGTTTTCATGCTTCACCAAAAGTAACTTGAACAATTTTTGATTTTAGGTAGGTAACTGACAATTTTTAACCATAAAAATTAATTGGTTATATAATTTAATTCTATGATGATAGTAATTATCTCTAATTATCATAAACACATCATTGTTGCAATGTTTTGATCAATTACCAAAATTATATAATAATATTAATAATCTTTCCATATAATTTAATTGTTGCTCTAGTCTATATTATTATACTTATTATAGTAGTACGTAATTTATATATTGTATTTACGTACAATAACACAATAATAAAATAGTTAATAAGTACGTCTACAATAATAATTGACGGTCTTTGAACATTTATGCTTATGGTAATTGTTTGAAAAACAAAACAAAAACAGACGATATATGGCTGGTAAGTATGCCATGTGGTCAGACACTGAAAATAGAAGAAAAATATATTGTTAGAAAGTTTACAACAATAAATTTGGACTGTCGGAAAGACGCGGTTGTGGTTTAAGCTATGATATGTGCTTGGAGCCTGCATAAGATCGCTGTATATAATCCATGTTTAAAAGAGAATAACCTATATATTATACAATATATATATGTATATATTGTAGATATATATTGTAGATGTACCTGCAGCAGCAGTAGGAACTTTGACGTACATATAAGTATATAACGGTCGGTGAAATAAATAGTTTCTTTGCATCCCTCTGAGGATTTGAAAAAGAAAACAATCACCGTGCTTCACAACTATATTTTAAAAGGTTAATAATTACGGACAAGTGTATATTTATATTACGAGTATATTATATGCTTATTATTCAGCAATTAATTTTCAATGTATCAATGTTATTGCAGATAATTGTTGAGTGGCCAATTAATTTAAATCCGCTTGTAAATATCGTGCAATTTAATATTTATTAACGGATCAGAGTACAAGTGAATAATATGTTGGAAATCGTTGTAAAATATTTTATACGAAAAATATGATTGAAGTATAAATGTGCAATGAAATGTCAAAACAATACATTTGAAATTTTAAAGCATAGAACACTTTTTACGTGGAAAAATATTCAACACGTCGTTTCAATGTAAAATAATAAAAATCGAAACGATAAAAAATTATGAAATATTGTAAATAAAATACTAAATATATATGTTTTGTGGTTATTTTCATAGTTTGCCTATATTCCCTATACGGTCCATAACAAAAGTTATTGCCATATTTATGATTATATTTACGTCTATTGTAAATACATTTTACCGACTCTTAGTACTATTCTTTAAATCCTACGATTTGCTTGACATTTTATAAGTGAAAATTATATTTTATGATTTTAAACAGATTGTGTACAGTTATTTGAAAATGGACTATTAATTTTGGAGACCCATAACCACGGTGTATAGTTAGTGGTATTATGTGTGATTAAATCATAGAAATCAATGATATAAATGCCAGATTCCTATATTACAATAATTGTTATTTCTATATCTTATATAAATTATTACAATACTCTATTTTGTTTTTACCATACTACGACGTTTATTTGAACAAATTGCTCGGTTTTATTTTCTAATATTACAGAGATTGTATTAAAATAAATACATTTTTTTTTCAATTTGAAAAGAATATTATAAGCTTAAAACAAAGTTTGCAAGCACTAAAATTACATACAAATATTTTTATAACATACGTACATATATGTTAAAAGTCATTCAAATGTGCTTATTTACGATAAAAATTACGTAATATTGTCTGTTAATATGTTTAGTTATTTATAATATTAAAAAATAAAATCTACATGACGTTATCCTTAAAATAATATCCAATTCTAAAAAAAATTAATAAAATTCTTAATGGTACCTTTAAATATGTATGTATATTTATTTACTTTATAATCAAATAATAATTTTACATTTTAGCATCACATTATACTCATTCTTATTAACAATTTAGCAAGTAACAGCCAACGATATTTCTTAACTTTATTTAGACCTTGACTCTTAAGAGTTTAAACATATTTTGATACACTTAAGTGCTATATTATACATTTTTCTTTCCCATTCCTTTATTGATCATTGCACCATTTAGTTAAATTTAAAACACAAATCTGTAAGAATATAATATACATTATACTACATTATAAATTAACTATAAGATACTTAACCATGATATCATCTTAATCGATTATTTATACTATAATATCGTAGAAATCTCAAGAGAGTTGTACCCACCAGTAAGATCTAAATTAAATGTATAACATGAATAAGTACTTAAATATTTTAAAACTTTCATTTGGTTGAAGGTATTTCGCTTCAAAGATGTTTTATATTCAAAATCCAATTGAAAAGTAGGTACAATACATTTTACCTGACCGATAATGATAATATACGTATTGGAGTTTTTTTTTTAAATTTTTTGCACATATTTCTTCTAATCATATCTCTTCTGTTATCGACTGATGTTGACCCCTTACCGAATCGTATTATGAAATCTAAATGGAGAAAATAAAACAATACAAATCAGTATATTAAGATAATTTTTAATATTATGTTATTTAAAATAAATAAAAAACAAAGTAAATGTAAACTGAAAAAAATTAAAATGTTTTTTAATAATCCTGCAAGTTATTTAATACTGTTGGTATAGTTTTAAATTGTTCCATATTTTTTTTTTAACAAAATACTATTCTACCTTTTTTTAGTGCTAACGTGACAAATTATTTTATCTTTAATATTCTGTTATTTATAAATATTTTACACTCTTATCTAAATAATTTAAAACAAACATGATCAAATAGATGCATTTAACATTTTATAATAGATACATCAAAATGTATTATTATATTGCTATTATATTATTGGTACTCATATAATAGGTACGTTTTGTATTATCACAATCTAACGACAACAAATATAAATATAACTTGCCATAAAAAAACGATCATTAAAGGAATATATTTCACAGAAATAGTATACTGAAGGTTAGTAGATCATTATTATAATAAAAACTGATTGGATAATAATATCATGAATACTATTGTAATCGACACCCATTAATTGCAAAATCATTGTTTGTCAATTTAAAATATTGTTTGATATTTTAAATTTATTTCTCGTAGTTAATTATCACTGTGTAATATTCTTATAATAAAAAGTGTGTATAAACTACCTGTTTTTTTTTATCGAAAATGTGAATATAAATGATAAAAAAAAAATAATATTAAGAAAGGTTTTTTGTACTATAAAAAATATCATAGGTAGTCACTTTGAATAAAGGTCGTTTCAAAGGTTATTTTCAATGGTTCTTTATATAAACATCATACTTACATTAAACACTAGAAAAAAACATCATGAATTTGTAAGAAGGTCATCGTTTATATTTAATAATTATAACTGTTTATATTTTATTGACATGAACCGTTTAACTGAGGGTATAAGGGTATAATTTACTAGAGTTTTTTAATTGATATAAAAATGAGTTATAATGAAATAATATATAACTAATAGAACTATAGTTAAATTGAGATACTCATTTGTTTGTTTTATCATATCATGATAAACCACTAATTTTACTATGCATTTTGATTTTCAAGAATACAAAACGAATATCATTGATCATCAACCATCTTGTACTTAAGTTTTATCCTTACAGATATGTTATGATCTGCACATTTCGTACATGTACCATAGGGCATAGACCATTATCCATCTGTTTTCATTTTGATTCCTTGACAAACAAAATTTTTCTTACCTTTTAAATTCTGAGCAGACCAATTTATGTATTGGTTATACAACGATGTAATAAAATAAATTACATTTTTAATTTTGAAGATGGTTTCTGGTAAAAAGTTAGACCTAGTTAGCTTTAAAGAAGTTGAAAAGTAAATAATTTTCAGTACTTATCAAAATACTCACTAACAAAAAAAAAATAAATATGGGAAAATCGGTTTTAGATGAATTTATCTTTTTTTTTTTTTTTAAATTAATAAATTAATAGCTGTAAAAAAAATAAATTTTTCAAAAAATGACTACCTAGCTATAATTATATGCTTTCTCTAGACTTGATAAAATTTGAAAAATAATTTTCTTCTTTTGTGCTATTTATTATTTACACAAATTTCAAATATTATCTGTTCTATTTTTACCTTATTTCGAATCATGTATGATACGAATTTTAATTTCGATTAAAAAACTTGAAAATTTAATACAATTATCATTATTAGTTATTTCAATAATAAAAAATATATACATATATACATAGTGAAACTACTTAAAGCTTTAGTTACTACGTAAATTATTATTTGTTATAATATAATAACATATCTAAATATTAAAATAAAGTTAGATAATTCTTTTATATCATGAACCAATTCACACTGTCTAATGATACATTGATATTAAGCATGATAAGTACACGTTCATAATTAATAGTCATATACTTATATTATAATATTTACTATAAATTATATTAATATATGTGTTGGAAAATATTAGTTCAATCTCCTTTATTTCTAATAATACAACAATACATTACTTATGTATAACTCTATTATAGTAATGTTTACAGGCGTGGAGGACTACCACAACCTTCTACGGTGGACTGTGTTTTCAAAAAATTCATGCTCTTATAACAAATGGTGACTCGATGAGTACAGATATTTGTTATTTTTATTTAATTTTTATCAATTGTTTTAATTTGTTGTTTTCCATTATTTATAACTACATAACGTAACATATAGGTTAGAATTATGGCACTTTTATGGGATTTTACCATTGACTAGTTTTTTTATTGTTTTGACATAGTAATAGTTATAGATAGTTTTCAGTAATAAAAATTCTTCCTTCTATAGCGAGTTAAAAAAAAAATTAATGTTTATTCATGTCTAAAAAAATATATGTCACACGATTTAAAATGTGTACGTTACATAGCAAATTGTATTCACATTTTTTTCTTTTACATTATATACAAAATAATATATTACAATTATTTATAAAAGTTAATGTCCTTTTTAAGTTATTGAAATTTTATTGTTTTTGTATCAAATTTATAGAAAATAATTTTCTCGAGAAGTTACTAAAGTATACTTTATTTTTACAATAATATTTTATGATAGTATTTAAAAGCATTGAATGAATCAAAAATATATTGTAAAATAAATAATATTTTATTTACATAAATTTAATACAAACTTATAAATTAGTTAGGTTAGTAATTTAAATTTTAATAAGATATAATACATATTCAGTTAAAATTAGCATTTGTTTAAATAGTTAATTAGTTATTTTACTACAATTATTAACATTTTATACTAGTCCACGAAATTTTATGATTATTTTTTTTCTTTCTTATATATTATACATAACAATTTATTATAGGTTCATCAGTATAATGATTTTGGGTATTAATAGTAAATTAAAATCAACAATTTAATTGAACACATTTTTATGATCATTAAATTTAATTATTTTATAATTTACAATTTCAGCTAAAAGTAATAAATATAAATGGTATAAATGCATAGGTATGCATTTCTAAAAATGGAAACAATTTTAAGTGCGTACAATATGTTATGGTAATAAACGACTTTAGAGTTTCCTACGTTATCTATATAATAGTAATAAATTGACTTGACGTGACACGAGAACTAATTAATTTTGGCAGTGTATCTGTAAAAGAAATGTAATATTAAAAACTCGGAACTTTTCAAACTAAACGTTCTAAAATTATTTTTACAAATAACATTATCATGTTTTATTCTTAAATAAAAAATACATGAAAAATAACTTTTTTAGGTTGTAAAAAAATTGTTAAATGTGATAAAAAGGGTAAGGTCAATGTCTGTACTTATATTATAATAAATATTTTAATTTTATTGTAATTATTTATTATGCATTATAATATTATGATCTTGTATAGTATAGATACCTATCTATTCAATTGCATATTTGATTCAAAATTATAATACTTATATATTATTTTATTCTATAAACCAACTATAAGTTAATAAAGTTAATAAGTAAATGAAGATTGAAAATCGTTTAAACACGTATAATACTATTTTTATGAAAAGCGTTCAATTCTTAATCAATCGATTATATAACCATTTAAATAGGTACCTAACTAATAAATGCAAGAGGTACCTATATGACTTTTACTAGATATTTAAGTACCTAATTGTATTAGTTTAATGTGATTACTTATGTTATGTTATGTATTATCCATAAATGTCTATTGGATTCTTATTTTAAAGCCAAATTTAGACTTTTAGGTTGTTAAAATCAAATACAAACTCATTATAAACGAGTAACATACATAATCTGCATAGGTATATATAATAATGTTATTGAAATGATTTTTACACGAATTCAAAAATATTTTAACATCGTACTATTTTCTAAATATCTGGGATATTAAATGACATTATATTTTAATTCTTATTTAAAATAATATTAATTATTTTACCATCGATAATAAAAACAAATATTAAAATATTATTAGAAATAATTCTAACTTGTAGATTACACTAAATTTAATGGTCGTAGGCAAATACATAAAATATTAATCAACATAATAATATATATAATCAGTTTACTCATATATTGTTTTATTTATTATACATATATTGATACTCTTTTCCTCTTTTTTTTTTTACTCTTAATAACCCGTAGTATTATACTATAATGTTCAGAATTTAAAATTAAAAATTCTAATAAAACATTAAAATTATATCACAGGGAAAAAACTGACAATTAATATTATGTATTCTCAACTGTGTCCTTGACACGATCTTCAATTTGACGAAGGTACAGTTTAATTAATTGTACGTGACCACATTTGGTCCGTGGATTATGGTTAATACTGTTATCTAATTGGATCATTTACATACAAATGTATTTTATTTAGATTCTATTAAATTAATTATAATTTCAGAACCACTATATTTATTACTAGCATACGACATCTTATATGAGGCAAAGTAACATATAAAATAAATACAAAGTAATTCTTTTGACATTAAGCACTCGTGATTAGCTAATAGATTTTTTAGAAACATTCTTTAGTAAATTTTAGTTGTATAAAAATCTAACATTTAATATATTATACCTAATTTTTTATATCCATATTATATTTATTAGTACATTGTCAGTAACTATCCAAAATTATTAACTTGCTAGGTAAACTAATATGTCAACAAATTGTACAATGTTCTTTTATAGAATAACACTTTTTAAAATGTTGAGAATGAATTTGTTGTGTTGAAAAATCCAAAGTTTTCTTCATTGATGACTTGATGTAATAAATGAGAGCTTAGAATGGTGTTATATTTATTACCTGTGATCGAATTAATTTTTTACCATTTTTCATTTTCATTTCAAAAATTTTAAATAACAACAATTTATTACGCAATTAAATTATCATTAAAAGTATCTAAATTATAAAATCTGAAAAAAATCTTTACTTAAAATGTTACAACAGAATAATCACAGCTAAATTCAATTAATATTCTGACATTTAATTTTAAAACGTTTAAAATACTTTATGATGCCATAATAATATAGTCTTACGGGGTTATACGTGTCATTATGATTGAAGAGAGGCATTAGGATATTAATTAATTAATTTTTCATTAACAAGTCATATTTCATTATTTCATATTATAATAAATCAACTATAAAAAATATAGAATTACATCTTTAGTTTTTAAAAATGATTATTGCCATTGTGTATACCAGCGTTTCTCAAGCTGGACGTTATGATCATCTTGACAAGGGGTTGCGTAAGCCAAAAATAACTAAATTCTTATTTAAAAAATGAACTTTTTTTTTAAGAAAAAAAAATACTTAAAATAATAACCACAATAAAATAAATATAATGTATATACAAAAAAAAAAAATATGAATAAACATTATAAAATGAATCATTGTTTCTCAATATATTTGGTGTCTGACCTCGAAAACAGGTAAAAATATGGACTATGACTTTGCAACCACATATCTATATTAAGTATAATTATGAACAATAAAAATATCATATTATCATAAACCGTTTAAACAAACGAAATATACCATTGAAAATATCGATTTATAAACACCATGGCATGTGTAGTAATTTAAATTTGTTACATGTAAATTAATTATTTTATAATGTTTATTAATAATTTTAAGTAAATCCTTATATTATTGTTACTATTTTAAGTATTTTTGTTTGTTCAATAAAAATTTTAAAGAAAAATGTTCAGTATTTAAATTGGCGTTTTATTATTTTTTACTTATGCAACCCCTAGTCAAGGTGATCGCGGTTATTGCAATCCCCAGGTTGAGAAATGCTGGTATATTTCGTTTGTTTAATCAATTAATGATATGATATTTTTATTGTTTAAAATTGTACTTACTATAAATAGGCGTGGTTGCGAAGTTATTGTTCATTATATACACTGTATATTATTATTTATTATTTCAAGTTTCAATATAATAAGTAGTAGAACTTTTTTGTAGCAAGTTGATGAAAACTAAACTGTTGTAAAAAGTTGAAACACAGTAAGTTTGTTCACTATGTATATTTTATTGAACGGTATAATATGCCATCAATAGTATAATAAAAATAGCTAAATTGTATTAAGTTATATATTTTAATATTGGTATATTTTTACAATAAACATTTTCAGATGAATGAAAAATAAATTGCATTATATTTTAATAGTTAAATAATAATTTGCAGAAATCAATAATTAATTAAGTTGGGTAAAGAAAATATTCATATAATAGAATAATAAATTCTTAATAAATCTGTATAAAACATATCATTCATTAGATTGTATATTATTAATGTATTATTTTTTTTTTTTATGATAATTGATTTTTTTTTTCATGTTGTTTGTTTATTGCTATCATACATTATTCTAAAATAACATTTGAAATAACTTCTCTTATGTCATATAATATATTATAATCTTAATAGGTATATGCATTTATAATAATAGTTAATGTATAAAATACGTAAAATAGTTCATTAATAAAATACTAAATTTAAATGTTATATATATATATATATATATATAATATACATTTTGCATCATCTACATGTAAAGTCGGTCAGATGGAATATGACTACAATTTTATCGTTAATCGATGCAGAAATATACTCATTTCACTGGACGAATGAGTTTCATGTAAAATATTATTAAATAAAATTATGATGAAGTAATTTTATAAATTGTATAGTCCACTGAAAGCAGTGAAGATTAGTATCTATAGATGACTAAAGCATATACCTATTATAGTTCTTGTTTTGAATTTTAGCTGAAGGAATACAATGATGTTATATATTTTTTACAAAACCCAATTACCCAATAATTTAATAATTTATGTTCAATTTATTCATATGCATTACTTAAAAACCATAGGAAATAATTTAAAACAAGTGTTGTGAACAATTAATATTATTAATTATTTACTTACAGAAAACTAATATCTTGTTTATCTTTACTCTAGATCAAAATATACATAATATTTGTACATATCTTTAAAAAAAAAAAAAAAAAATACATCAAATGCAACCTATAACTTACAGTATTTCTAAAACGTTGTTTAAAAACGTACAATTACTAAAAGCGTATGCATAGCCACGTAGATTTATTATACATCCGTTACATAGCTATATAATAAACTACATGATATTGTTTATAAAACCGACAATATAAGTATTTATATACGGTTCATATAATATATATGCGCAATTATTGTACATACCAAGTGTTTACGTATTATTGTCCGCCTAAAATACTATTTTTTTTTTTCATTTTATTGTTTACATTAACTACAGAATGTAATTTGTGTTATCACTATTTATTTGTTTATTATTATTATTATTCAGCATTTTTTTTTTTTTTTTTGAAACACTAAAAATGTCACGTTAATATTTTAACTTTCATAATATTTTTAATAAGATAATTATACTGCTTAATATAATATACTAAAATATCTGAAAAGACTATACAAATTGAATTAGTAAAAAATGTCAATAAAGCGTCTATATTTTAATCATATTATTAATTAATAAAATTATCACGTATGTATATATATATTATAAGACGTTTCGTAATTTTAATTATACGATTTCTGTGTCTTTTTATTATATCTGATTATAATATGCATAATTAATTATTAATTAAATGAGTATCGCCTATAGTCTAAGGTTATCTACCTAAAAGTATCTACCATAATCTGTTACATAAACTTAGATATTATTTAATATTTATATGTACTTATGTATATAAAAATGTTACAATATTTTGTTGACCTACACTCTATAATAAAAGTATTTTCATACTCATAAAATACAATTTTATATTTACTTTTATCTAACACGTATCATACGCATTTGCTTAGTATACCTACAATAATTTTATTACGTTTCATATTATATCCCTTTGGATATATTTGAGTTATAATATTATCTTTATAATATTTCAACATAAATTTTTATTAATATACTGTTAATAATAAATAAGAATAAATATTATAACAATAACAGAAACAAAATACAAGCATGTAAATATCTTATAGTTTTTAAATCAGCCAGAAGAATGAAAATAAGAATGAATATTTTTGTGAGGTTGTTTTTGGAAAAAATAGCATTATTATAAGAACACTTTAAACCATGAGAGCAAAAAAAATAAAGTTTTAATAAAATCTATCACAATATGATATAGAGATAACAATTAATGATTAAATGTTCAAGGTCACATGTGTCCTCTTTACAGTTAGGTAAGTTACAATATAGCTAGTTATTGGTTTCTAAAAAAATTTTTTTTTACTGTTATAAGAATAATACAACTTTCTCAGTTGATCTCTCAATTGTGATAAAACAGGATAAATTAGAAGTGCAGAAAGAGTTTGATTGAAGTCTAATTTGATTCACTGGACAGCCAAAGTTGAAGTTATCAAAATCGAAATATCGCTGTAATAACAGTGATGATCCATAATTATGTTATTTTTAAGATTATATTTAGAATGACATTTATATATGACATATGTATTATGTGTATATTAAAAGTAATTTTCTTTTTTAATCAAAAAATAACAATTCCTACAACCAACACGAATACACAGAGAATTTCAGACTTATAGAATTGTAATTAAATAATTATGTGTTTAATATTTATGTTTTATGACGTATTAATATTTTAATTTAAGATAATAAAACACAAGCATATTCTAATAAATAATACTTTCACGTATAATTTATAAAATAATTAACAGTCAAGATATTTTCTAATTATTCATATAAATATATATGATAATAATTTGAATACATAAATTATAAATATATAAATAATATGATTTAAGAACATTAAGCCAATTATTAGCATAATTTATAATTTTATTTTCATTTATCAATATTATCAGTACTATRTTAAAAAATRATTAGGATTTTTGCATTTTTTTTTTTTATCAAATTGTTTTTGTCAATGCCTATTTTGTAGTTAAGCCTTTTATTTTAGTATAGGCATATTATACAGTAATACCCTAACAACAAATTTAAAAATAGCGTTTTTAATAAAACAATAGGCAATTATTTACACAAATTTATATAATGTTAAATAAGATACAGAGTATAAACGAGATCTAGAAATATTATATTGATTATTTAGTTATGTGAGGTTTTTTTAAATGCAGTACCTAATTGTTTACAATACACATAATTAAGTATTAAGTCGAATTCAGGTGGTTCTTTTCAGAAAAATTAAGAATTTCAAGGATCTATATAAGATCAGTTCGGCGAGATTGAGCTCTAAATTATAACTTAATAAAGTAGATTTTAAAATATTATTTTATGTTGTAAATCAAAAATTAATATTAAATGAAATTATTTATTATTACCCAACAGTGCTTTTATTACTATTTCAATGTTGTTTCCGGTAATCTGCGATCACTTACAAAATATATAATTTTTGTATTTTGATCTAATTTAATTAAAATCTTCTATTGATTTTATAGCTTATTCCGTAGGTACGCATTTATAACTTATAAATTGCTTGCTATTTCTTTCCATCGTTTGTATAAATATTATTTTGACATGTAAAACTATAGATGGTGGTAAATCGATACAACTTAAATTTACATTAAACTGTTAAAATAATGTTTACATGAAATAAATGCTTCAATATTTTGAGACTTAATCAACTTATTAACATTACAGTTTTTTTTTTATAAATATATATATCAATAATTATTATTAATCTTTTATACTCGTACCCTCGTAGATAAATTTTTGATTTTGCATCGTTTCAGATGGCCAAATATCTATGGATGGTTATAAGTTATAACCATACCTATAAACATCTATAACTATAAAAACTACTTTATTGCACCCTGTTGTTGCCATATGGCGATAGTTTATAACAGTACTGCAAGAAAACACAACAGCTACAATCGTTGCAGCCACAGGTCATATGTCGGGCATAAAATACAAAGATATAGGTATATTATAATATTATTATACAGCAGTTTGTGTAAATTGGAAATTTAAACTAATGCCAAATGCGCGATAGTCTGTTGCGATTTGTTGTATATAATAAAAGGTCTCATAAGTATATAATATAACACAGTGGCAAAATAAGATAAATCTCAAAACTAAATAATATAATAAAGATTAAGATTAATATTATATAGGACGATAATAAAATGAACTGTTTAATTTAAGACTACGATAAATAACAATTTCAGGCGCGGCCTCATTTTAATTTTAATTGTTGCCAAAATTTGCTTTAAAATTTGACATTTCCTTAATTAGTAGAACGAATGTTTACTTAGGAATTTACCTGTACCTATAGATTACCTACTGTTGCAGCTTGTATTTTAGATTCTGCAGAGCGGAACGATGAATGTATTTTATAATTGATTTCGTGGTTTTTCAATAATATAATATTATAACACTTGTGTTAAAAACAACACCCAATGTTTGGATGGATAATCCCAATTTTTTAAACCAAATACACGAAGGCGCGATATTGATATATAAAATTAGTTTTATTTATTATATTTGATATTTTACGGTATAAACGATTTACATGCTTAACTATCATACTACTCTCGGGGACTGATCGAGCAACGATAAAATAACGCGAGCGCGATTACGGCGGCTCTATATAATTCTATTATTATTATTATTATGTAGGCTTCGTCGACATTGACACAGATAATAATAATAATAATAAAAAAAAATCGAAATAACCGCCGACGAGAAACACCAGTGACAAAATGCCGACGGCGATGTAGCTATAATATCCGGTCAGCTGGTAAATATCAAGCAGAACAATAATGTATATCGGGATCGGGCGGGATCTATGCCAATATCGGGGCAAACAGCAAGAGTGCTCGCTTGTGATTTTTTTTTTTACGAACCCCTGGCCAAAAGATAAATATAAAATATTCCTCCGCGCTCGGTATTTTGTAAGCACGCCACCGATAAAATGTTCACAGCATGTGTCACGGGTACGCTAAATTTAGAGTCGGCGATTTTTTTTCACCCCGCTCCCCGATCTCTTGTGGTGCGCGTCCGCTGTTATATATATATATATGTACTATGTGTATGTATATTGTATATATGTGTGTGTGTGTGTGTGTGAGTGTGTGACCGATACATATAATGACGTTTACCCGCTTACGTATTTTTTCGTCGGATGAAGTCAATTTAAAGGGTCTCCGGCGTGCCGCCTGTTTACAGCACGGCCGACAGCAGCCGGAAGAACACTTCCGACGCCGCTCGGTCATCGCAGAAATCCAGTGTCAATTAGGCATCACATCGTAATTACATACATATAGATTTCTGTAGAATCCTGTACTGAGTTTAAGACGATTATCATGTGTTACGCGTTTTCTCGAATTACCTTTGGTAGGGACCTTAGGTTATTATTACACTATTTTTTGAATGAGGCGTAAACACGCGTTTTTAGTTTAGAAAATATTGAATACTCATAGAAATTTAAAGATCACGGTAACCAATTATTTACTGTGATACCTACCTTCATAAAATTTAAGAAAATTTCAAAAAAATGAAAAATAGTTACTTAGGGCCCCTGTATAAGTTGCAGTTTACAGATTAAAAGTTATTTATCTCTTTTTAATTTATTATTTAATAGGTACCTTCTGCTACACGCTACACGCAGACGCATTTACGAGGGTTTGCGGGATTAAAATTCCAAACTCTTGTCTTATTAGTTATTTTAGCAAAAACGAATTAATCATTTTTAAACTACCGTATTTTAATAGTTAATTATGCATACTTGCATATTTATTTGTACTGGACGAGTAAAACTTTATAGGGGTTTGAAAACAGTGAACGACGTTTTATGTTCAAATGTTTGCACAATAGTAACATATTCAATTCGTACGTAATATTTAAAAGTTAATGAGATTATGATTAATGTATTGTGTATTTAGTTACTGCCAACGGCTATGAAAATTGATCTATTCGTATATTAAATGTTTATCACATATACCTATTGCACGTTATAATTTCCAATATAATACGGCAAAATATTTTGATCACTTTAATATTTCATAATATAAATAACACGAATGATTAAACTGTAAGTTTTCCCAGAACATTTGGTACAAATTGAATACTCCTACAATAAAATATTATATACGATTATACATTTTGTTTGTGAAAAAGTCACTGAAATTAATTAACTTATTTAATTATACTTTTTAATAAAATGTAACTATACGAGTATATTATTAAAATACTTTTTAAATATTTATGCGCGTGTACATTACATTTATTTTTCAAATTTAATATTTCCTAAAATGTGTTGATATTAAGTCATTTTATTTTTATTTTCAGACTTAAATCATCATACATATAAAAATAATATTATTTCGTATCTATAATATATAAAATTATGGGATTTTTATGAGTGAGTTTTATACACGCGTTAAATCCTACAGCCCCGATCATCAGTTAAATCTTCGATTATTTTAAATACATTACTCAACTTATAATAAAAACACATTTTCCACCTCATTACTCTAATAGAACATCAATCAATTAATCTCTAGGTTTTTATTATTTGCATCTAATCTTGCTACAATACTCACATAACCATCGATTATAATACATCAGATTTTCCGTAACACCTTTGTGGTAGGTTACTTAAATTATTATTTTTATGCAACCAGCAAATAATTACACATCAAAATCGTGTGAAAGTTTGCATCATCAGTTTATTCCATGTAATCCTAAAACCTACAAAGCGATGATACTTAAGTAGGTACCTATAACATATTGTATACACTATAGGTACCTACCTATATATATTATACATATTATAAAAAGTATTAATATTTATACGTTGTTGAAGTATGATATTAATATTAAATGCCAGTAGAATAGCAGATATTATGCCATATATGCTAAACTAAATCGTATAAATTATTCAAAAACACGCGGTAATATTTTCCACGTATAGATATAATTTGATAACGCGATGATAATGGCGAACTTAGGAATTATTACTACGACCAGATACGTATATTTGGAAATAGGTACAATGTAAGAACTTTTTAAAATATACTTGTTTTGCAATAATTTAAAAAAATGTTATTTAAAATTATAATTAACAATTATATATTCTTAATAATTAAAAAACTCTCTGTATGGATTATTTTAAGTATTACTTTTTAATATTATTATATTAAAGAATTATTCTATAATACATTGAATTGCTAAGTAACATTATTATTATTCATGAAGTGCAATCGAAATCGCATTCATAAAATCCGCTATTGGTCCATCATTCGCGATCGCATATCACTCGATCAGAATAAAAATAATAGCAGCCGGCCAAATGCGCCAAGTATCAGTTAAAACGCGGCTGCTGCGGTGGGTCAGGGTTTTCGAAACTACGGTGAAATGAATTACCGATGATTTCATTTATTTATTTATTTATTTATTATTTTTTTTTTTTTTTTTGGCAATCGTTTTCAAGGTAACGTTACGCTAAACCGATGGATTCTGTACATTATTATTACTATCCGGGTGATTCCTCTACGAGCTTGTTAATTTTTTCAGTCTTACACGCCATATGTCATGGTCCGCGCAAACGACAGACCGTGAAACGGGATTTTTTACTCAAGTAACTCTGTAGTATATGCGTACGCGATTCGTTAATTATATAATAATATATTTGTACGACCTCGAGTGCACTATATAATGATGGTCGGAAATACAGAAAAATTATACAATATATTAAATTTAGCTGTAAATGCTTTTCAGTTTTCCCAAAAAAATGATTTATAACTTATATTCTTATATATGTTTGACTTGTGTACAAAAAAAATAACATATTTTTAAGGAGCGAGAGGCTGTTGTATAATCAATAAAAAGTGTCATTTACTGTAAAAAGTATATAATACTTTTGAATTTAACCACAAAAACTTAGAGACGAGCATCCAAACCATTCAAAATTAACTCTCCGTGACTATATATATCTAAGTAACTAGTATTATATGTATGAGTCACCTACGCGTCTGGATAACTTATATTTATGTGATATGTATGTACAACAATAACAAATTAGAATAAACTTATATATAAATTATAAATATGTGTATTTAATATGTATATATGTATATAATGTGAGCTATAAATAAAATTTTAAATATCCCGAAATAACGATACATTTTCTGTATATTTTTATAACACATGTTCATATATAAACATTAAATACTATATAATTATGGATATTATTGTATCGACATTGATTGATATTAATTTTATTCTATGACCTATACATAATTTGTAGGTACCTACACAAAATATTATATTGAAAGACAGTACATCATATTATTCAAATAGATATCAAACAATACTATAAAAGCTTAAAAATAAGTATATTAGACTTTAATACCAGCTGTAAGTCCTATTTTGTATTACTCCATCATTATTACTCCATCATATTTGACGATTTCAGTTCGTAATTCAATAATAATATACATATTATTATAATAAATTATTTATAAACAAGTTTATTCATCTTAAACGTTGTAAAGTAAGGTATGGATTTCATTGGTTTTTTTTTATTTTAAGAAAGATTCAGCTAGCTACTATTTATCTCAATGATTATGGTAAGTTAGAATATGGCGTGTGTGCTACTAAAATGTCCACATGGCCGCCTATTCAGGAACTATTTTATTAGGTGAATAATATATACGTATGTCGTATATATTAAGCTGTATGACCGCATGGCAGTGACTGCTGACAGTCACTCACGATTGTTGTCATTTACCGATCACTTTGACTAATATTGTCAATTTTTTCAAATACCTCACAATACGAACAATTACCAATGCTATAGTTGACACGCAAGATAATTATTTAGTGAATGTGGACATAGTAACCTAAGTAGTATAAATATACCTAGTTTAACAAATTAATTTTATTACGTTTTATTTATTATGACACTGTAAAATATCGTAGCATTTAATGTTTAAAAGTATTCCCCCATTTTTACGGATACATTTTTTTTTTACATACACCTAATTGCATCGTATAAAACCTTATCATGTAATATTTGCGACAGTAACATTTTAACGGCTATGTAAAATTTAAATAATATTTAATTATTATTATTGTTAGGTATTATTATTTTATGCATAATATATTACATATATGGCTATATACATATTACATATTTATAATTTATAAAATAATATTGTATAGTATAGTATATACTGTATTGGTCTCATTTCTTATATATACAATATACATAAGCTACATAATGATTGTTGCTTGTACAAAAACAAAAACAAAAATTCATAGCAAACATTTTGTAGTAATGTAATGTTATGAAGTCACCCATTGAAAACACTTGGCAAGGGATGCCCGGAAGGGGGGGCCAGTGGGGGTCATTGCCCCCTCTGAGATTTTTCGTGTCAGTTATAAAATTGGAAGTTTTTTATATAAAGCTGGTCTTAGGTATTTAGCGACTGTTCGACAATCCTTGTATCTGACAAGTCATATTGGAGGTATTTAATTGTAAAAAAAAAAAAAAAACATTACGATTATTTTCAATCGCTAAGTCACTTTTTTCTGTTTCCTACAGATTTCCTGTTGGAGCAGACGAGTCAAAGGAATTAAAAATAGTCGATCTCACTTATTGCCGAATAATGTATAATAATAATAATATTTATAT
The DNA here is from genome assembly GCA_009835225.1 of Aphis craccivora. NCBI lineage: Eukaryota > Metazoa > Arthropoda > Insecta > Hemiptera > Aphididae > Aphis > Aphis craccivora. The sequence continues at coordinate 18,948 of VUJU01001995.1, forward strand.
GTATTATATTATATGAATTGAGTATAAAAAATATAATTATAAAATCAAAATACTTGGAAAGTATACCTACATGATTATAAATTTACAATTTACAATATAACCAATTTTTAAGTTAAAATAATTTAAAAATTTGTGCAAATATGGATTCAGTTCTTGAAAAAAAATTCCTAAAAATTTTTTAATCAACAAATTGATGATTCAATTGATTTATTTGCTTCAAACAAAAGAAGATTGTCATTACTTTTTGAATAAAATAATGAAATATGAAATAATATGTAAATTCAATCAAATAAAGTTGTTTTTTGTTAAAACTTTTTTCTTATAAATATTAGAACTAATAGTCATTGGCGGAGATTTAATTGAATTTTAGGAGGGCTTAAATCATTTTTCGCAAATAAATCCCAAAACATCCCATCACTAATACAAATATTACTTTCAAATTTCAATAAATATTAACTATAGGTACTTAATTACCAACTAAAAAATAAAACTACTAAACACACATTGCCAACTACATATGCACTTTGAAAACATAAATTTATAATAATATTTATACCTACATTGTAATAATAAATTATTATAATGACAATATTTTTTTATGGAAAAACTAATGTTTTGTGAAGTTTCAAGATTTTGGCAATTGTTGTAAAAGAAGTCGACGTCCAGCCGACCATGTGACTTTGAAATGTGTTCAGTCATTTTTTGGGGGTCTTTCGATCTTTTTTTTGGGAGGGGGGTAAATCCCCCCAAGCACACCCAAACCTATGCCTATGCTAATAATTTAATTTTATATTTATTTAAATTAGTTTTGATTGTAAAAAAATATTAATAACACTATTACAAAGTATGAGTAGATGAAAGATGTAGTGGTAAATCTTCCCATAAGTATTTAGGTATTAGGTAATATTAAATCTTTAATATATACATTGCTATAGAGATTACTAATTACAATTAAACAATAGACAGTATTAATGTGTACCTATAGTTAGTAGCTAGTAGTAAATATGTACATAGTTCTTAGCATTATTTTATAAAATACACTTAAAATTATCAGTATTTTAAGTTAAAATACGTAACATTTATAATTGCACGTTGTTATGAAAAATGTAATTTTGTCAAATAGTAAGAACATAGATACATTATTTAATATATATATATATATATATATATATATATATATATTCATATTATACGAGTATATTATTTTTTATTAATAATATATCATATACGAAAATAATAATATACGGTACATGGACATTAAATCAACTACAAACTAGGTATATAAATCAATATCGTATAATGTAATATTGTTTATAGTTTATTTAAATATCGAAAACATATGTTTTCAGCATACGATTACTAGTTAACTACATACTTAAAATACCTTTTGTCTTCATTAAGAAATGCACGTTTCAATGTTTGTATATTATTAAAGTTCAGTATAGAATGTTTAGAACTGTTGAATCATAGTGGGTGCTTAATATTATACAGTTTTTCAATTTAACGAATGTTATGCATACAAATGACGATAATTTTGTTGAAAGTTAGACGAAGATTTTATGTTGGAGCACTTCACTGTAATACAATAAATATACAACGAATCTTTGAAATTACAGGTACTTATGATTATTTATTGTTATGATTATAAACGTATTTTTTTTCCTTATTAAAGAATTGATTTATTTTTAGGGGCTATGGGTATTTATTTACGTTTTTATGAAAAAATAATATATTAATTTTAATCATTTACTTTTTTGCTGTGCAGAATTTCATTACCTTGTTATTTTAAATTCTGAAGAATACGATAAATGTATAGATTTATTAATGATGTACTTTTTTATTTTTTTTATGTATTTACACAGATTGTAGTTGAAAAATAACTTGATTTTTAACATCGATAGTGTTTTCTGGTAGCAAATTTTATCTTGTCAGAATTTTTGAAAATTTAAAATGCTTAATACTTTTCAAAATAATCAAAAACAAAAAAAAAATAAAAAAATAGAAAATACCTGGTATTTTTATCCAACATAAGTTACTGATGTAGAGATCTGAAATTTAACGAAATTTACATATCAAAATTTACTTAACTTGACAAAAGTTTCAAAATATTTTGTGGTTATTATAAATATTTGAAATCAGTGGCTTATTTTTTAAAATTTAAGTATAATACAGTTTATATTTTAACAAAAGAAACTTAAAATATAATACAAAGTTCGTCTTAACTTACTCTTTCGCATTAAAAAAAAAATATTATTAATACATATTCACAACTTTTTAATAAGTAAAAATTTAAAAATATTTTGTAGTAAATTAAACTTTAAATTTAAACACTTAAAAAATTTTACACAAGCTTCCTTATAAATATAAATATGTTTATTGAAAATTTAAAAAAAAATGTAGTAAAAATTTAAAACTTTTCTTATGATCGATTGAAAATCAAATCTTGGTGACATTGCATATTCAACATATAGTAACAATTTATCTTTTACTAATCTTTGTTATTTACTTAAAATTCAAAAAACATTGAACGTTGAAACTGAAAATATTTACTGTTACTTAAATCATAATTTTCATACTTATGTTTTTGCATAGTATAAAAGTTTTCACATTTAATACAATGACTTACATTATAATTGTTTGTTTTTAAAGCAAAAAAATATGTATTGACACAATTTTTTATTCGTAATCATATAATGTTCAAATTTTTATAAAACTCGTCAAAATCACAAAAATGTGAACATTATTTTGTAGTTTTTATTTAAAAATTATAAAATATACGATTTTTTGAAAATGTATATTAGAGATTCTTATATTTAAAAATAAATAAGAACAATATTTTATAGTTAATGTTCATAGATTTTTATTTTTCTCAGTTAAGGTTTAAAAAAAAAATAGATATTAAAATGATGAATAATGATTTTAGTTATTTTGTTTTAATTCATTACTATTATTATTATTTATGTATATTTAAAACTTTTAAATAAGCTCCTAAATTTTACTACATACGATGTATTTATCAGTATAATATTAAGATAAAGGATTATTTATTTATACAACAAATCTATAGTCACATCGTTTTACGTATATTGATACGACTTTATTAACTTTCAGCTAATAACAAAGATAATACAATATAATACATAATATAATTATATTTCACAACATAATTAATGTTATGTTTTCCTCGAAAATAAATTCATCCCCGATAATACTTATAGTAAAATAAATTATTATAATATCAACAAAAATGTATAGTAAAATATGATTATTAATTTAGGCTGACAGATCATCTCCACTCAAAATCATTTTTCTTATACAATGATTTATTATTGAATTTAAATTTAACACATCCATTACAAAAACTTACTCAATGACGAAGTACATCCTGACACTTACTGTACAGCAAAGAGATTACTATACTCGCTCGCATTTTTATTTAACCCTAAAAGCGTAGTCATACGCAATCTAAAATTAAAATACTTGGAAAATCGTAGTTTTTACTTCAGTTTTGTACACTACAACAATATAATCAAATACACACCTATTGTACAATTAAGTTTTAAAAAAAAAAAGAATAGTCACCAATAGCCAACATCAAACATAGTAAGTAACTAAACCGTATGTGATTTTAGGTACTTTATGGTTAGTAAGTTAAATAAAACCTTAAATCTATTAGTTGATAGTAAAATTTCAAGGCTTTAATTTAGACTACTTTTAAAATTACTATTCAGAGCTCTGTAAATTGTAGCATATACCTTATTATAGAAAATATTATTACTATAAAAATGTGTGAAAAATTATTACTTTTCATGAAGTTGTCAAGAACGCTTAAAAGAATAATGGCAAGCAATAAGCAAAGTTTATGATTCGATTATATACGTCATTAAATAATAATTTTACATCAATAAATTAAAATATACATAGTTAATAATAAAACATAAAATTATATTTTGTTTAGAAATTAAGTAATAAGTGATAATAATAATAAAAATAATATCTAGTATAAGACACAGTCACACAGAGCATTGGATTTTTGAACCATGTCAGACAATAATTAAAATTTTGTGACTGCAGTGCCACCACCAAACACACTTTTACCAAGGATCATTAGGCAGCTTTTAAAAAGTTTAATAATTTAAATATAATTATAGAATTAAGTACAAACCTTTGATCACTTACTTCCATTAAAGTTTAATTTAATATCAATACATAACGTATTTATGTGCTTAATCACATTTAGTAAACAATAATATTTTTAACAGATACTCTCAAGTTAAAATTTAAATAAAACTTATATAAAAATATATTGAATCTTAAGTTTACATTATTTAATACCTTAGCATAAAATATAACTTTATGAAAATAAAAAAATTTATCATTCCTTAGCATTTTTATGCTATTTATATTATTATAAAAAATATTTAAAACTTAAATCACAGATAAAAAAAAATAATTATCGGTTAAGAACATGTATAATTAAAAACATAACACAAAACATATAATTAATATTTCTTCGTTCGTTATTTATTCATCAAATATCGATTATCAATGTAAAATATATAATTAAGATTAACTTATTTTGACATCTTATACTATGTTTATAATTTATGTATTTAAGTACTTTATATTTGGATACCTACTAAAGTTTATGATTAATCAGACTTATTATTCGGTAAAATTTCAAATTATGTTAATGACTAGCAAATGCAAATTATGAAACCAATTTTATGTTGCAAATTAAAGGTATTTAAATCATAAGATCCTTTATCTTTGGATCCTATTTATTTTTATTTTTTTTATTCATGACATTTGAGTAATTTACTTATTAATTTATTCATTGATGATGATAGGTAAAATATAATTAGCTTAAGCTATTATGATTTTTTTAAAGTAGCTTACATCTATATAATTTTTGACATAGACTATTTTTATATAATTATAAAAATTTTTACTATACGCCATAAACAATTTATATTTTTATGACTTATGAATGAAATAATTTTATGTATACATTATTATTTTATTTTGTAGATATAAAATAGTGCAAAACCATAATAGGTAATGCAAATAATATGCAAATACATTCACTGAAGAATTATGGAAAAAATAAATTATCTAATGATAATATTGTAATACAATAGGTAATATTTATATAATATCTAAAACGTTAAGATTGAAGATTCATCAGTAAAAAACTGTATATTAAATTTTTTATGCATTTTTGATGTTAATAAAAACATTAATTTGGTAATTTAAAGGCAGTGTAAATTCGAATACATTTTAGGTTCAATCAAAATACATTTTGTTAATTTATCAATATTGTATTCTGTAACTAATATTAAGTAATAATAAGTATTATATTGCACTTTTTTGCATATAATTTTCTGACCTCAACAACAGGTATATGTATATAATGAGTCTTATTATTTTAATCGAATAAAATATGTCTACAGAAAGTATTCGAAGCAGAATAAAATTTAAATACTTTGTTATTTTGTCTATGTAGATATAGGCATTATATACGCGACACTATTTATGTGCCATAAAAATTCTTATATCAACAAAATGATCAATAGTATTGTAAAAAAATCTTGGAATTTTAACAATTTTTATTTAAGAGTAAATGATTTTTGTTTAATTTATCGAATTTCAAGGTATAGTTAGAATTATAATTGAATTTTATATTAATATTATTAAATATTAAATTTAATAATAATTTATAATAATAGATTAAATTATTAAAGTCTATTATTAAAGTTCAAGTATTCAATTATATACTATTATACTAATCTAAAATATCTGATTCATTAATGGTTAATAAAATAATTACTTTTTTTAGTCAATACATATATTTTTTTTTAATACAAATTAAATATAATTATTATTAGGTCGGTCAGTGGTACTTTCAAATTATTATGAATTGCAGTTTAAGTAAAACACTAAATTATTTAAATTTAGAACTGGCAATAATACCTATTACATATATTAAAATTATATAGTAAACATTTAACTGGTAATAATATGTAATGAGTACATACTGAAAATTATGTTAATTTAAGTTTTAATATATAATTTACTTTATACATTCAATTATTATAGAAGAAAGTGAATAATCGTATAGGTACCAAAAGTATAGTTCCAAAAATTACAAAATAATGTATTGTTTTAACTCAAAGCAGATACATATTCAAAAAAAGTTATAAATATTAAAATTTAATTAATAAATGCGTTAACATAAATATAATGTTGTTTATATGAAGCACGAAGTACTAAAATAACTTTTTATCTTCGATTATTTTATTTATTATGTGAGTCTATTAATCAATACACCGGTAGCAATAGTAAATACTTATTTTATGAATGTGTTAATGTAACATTGTATGATATTAATATATATAATATACAGGGTGTCCCACGGAGATCTGACAAATGAAATAACAATACAATGATACCCATAGGCGCCCGCGTATGTTACTTAACAAGAACGTTGATATTTAAAAAAATTGTAAAAAATCAACCATTTGACTTAAATAAATGTTTTTACCATATAATTTTTTCTAAAAATCAGATTTACAAATTGGCTATTTTGAATTTTCTGGAAAAAATTTATATATATATATATGTATATATGTATATATATATATTTATTATATACATTACATTATCTAAAAATCCAAAATATTGCTACATACTATATATTATAATCACATATCATTATTATATTGTTGATTGTACTTAACTGTTTTGAAAATTTAAAATGCTAAACTTTACTAAACATGAATTATTTTTAAGTAACAAAACTTTTTCTATATAAGTAAATTTTATTTTGAACGTCGCTTTGGTTCGTTAAAAAAATTCAATGTTTTTATTTGGGGATTTAAATTACGATTTTTTTTTAAATCTTTTTTTTTTTTTTACACAACTTTTTCATTCTGTACGTGAAAAGGGCGTATTTTAGTCATTCATAGTATCTAAACTTATACATTAAGGCACGTATAGTAAATTCACACAATGGTAAATTGCATTTTGAAAACTTTGATATAGATTATTATTGTTAGTGTAAAGCAAAAGACGTTTTATATTTCTACCCAAAAAACCATTCACTGTCTTTTCAATGAGTAATTTTATATTTTTGAGTATTATGTCTAAATGGTATATGTATGGTCAATGTATATAGTATTTTAATGTTCGACCTATTAAACGAGTTTTGGCATTCTACGTAATGGGTTATAAAAAAAATACCATGTGTTATGGAAATAAAAATATATACCGTTAAAGTGTTTTTTTTTTTATTTATTTGTTACAAATTATAAAATATCAAATAAAAAAATTATATTAGTTACTCAATAATTATGAAAATTGTAAAAATATATTTTTTTATAGTTTTGAGTTTAACATGTTACATGTTTTAAAAACAAACTGCTTTCGTAAGTACGTCAGTACCTATGTTTAATAGATTACACAGAGAAAAAATGTTTGTTTTATTTCAGTGACCTAAAAATGTTTATTTTATTAGTGTACATTTTTATCGTGTGTCTCTATAATTGTTAACTTCTCAATTATTAGCCTATAATATAATTACACGCATGTTTTACAAAGCTTTTAAAAAGATAAAACTATATAATTTTTACACGTAAAATAATTTTAATTAATTTGTAGTATAAATTAAAATCGATGTTATTACAAATATATTATAGATACAAAACTAAAAAAATAATAGTTGTAGAATTTTAATGGAAGCTAATAAGTTTGTTATTGGACATAAATATAAAATTTTAAGTAAACAATAAAACAATAATAGGAAATTAAAAAAAAAAGTTCCCATGAGTCATATTTATACATATGATAACGAATAACAAAATAAAATTATGAACAAATATTTTTAACAGTAACAAATATATTTAAAAAGAACATCTCAGTTGTACTCACACCTGTTACAATTAGGTACGTATAATTATAAAACATGATAATAAATTGTAAAAATAAAATATTTTATGGTAAAATATATACACAAAGGTAATGATTTCAGATGATATAATATATTTAATTTCAATTAAATGTTTCAGGAAAAGTATGTTTAAGCCTGATTTTAATCGATTATGTTTGTTTTATGAATTAGTTAGTATAATTTTGTTAGGTTTCCTATTTAAAAAAGCTGTATCACTTTCAAAATATAAAAAACAATACAAAAATTAGCCAGTGCTAATGAATAATGTTCCAACCCAATTTTAAACCTCGATTGCTGTTCTGCGTAATGGTTGAATGGGGACTGGCAATAAAAATTGGAACAAGCCATTGATTTGGGTAAACCTCACTATAATGTGATACTAAAATCGTAGTATTATAAAATAATTAAATATGCAAATTATGTAACATCCGTAAGTTATGATCGTAAAAAATCAGATTTTTCAAAGGATATATTTTATTGAATTATTATTGTTTATCTGATAAAAATATTATAACTCGTTGAAATTAATGCTAAGTTATATCACAATAAATATTTTTCATACAAGTGTTAACAGTAATTTTAGAGTATAATTATCGGCTTTAAGTTCAAATAATATTTCTGTTTGTTAGGTTTATACATCTTATATAATATAATAAACACTATATTATATACTAATATATATAAGCATTAACCAAATTATATTCCTCTATTGCCAATTGCCATATTATAATTCATATTACAGTTTATAAAATGAAAAATGCACAAGGATATGAATACCGTAAAACTAACGATCCGTAATTACTTTTCAGTAAAAATTGTTTTAAGTCTTTAATAATATTTTACCTTTTTTATTATTATTTTAAATAAATTATAATATGAAAAAAATGTAATACAAAATGTGTTAAACCATTTTTTGAGTACCACATATTAAAATATTGTTAAATAGTTCGATTTTTTTACATTAAGAAGACCATAAAGTCCATATTCATATTTTATGATTGTGGTTTATGTATTTATACGTAGTTTGTTTTTTAGAATTTATTTTCTGAAATATGAATTATGAATGTATAGATTTTAATATATGTTTTTTTTTTATCTAACTTCACATTTTGGAGCAGAAAATACGCTTCAATCTTTAACGTTAAAGAGAGTAACAAATTTGACCAACCTAAATAGTATAGTTCTATGAAAAATTTAAATTTATATTTTCTAAACATGATTTCATTTATACCTAACAATTTTTAAGCTATTTGTAAAAATTTCTACATTTTTCCAGTTATTTTTATTTTGACAAACATTTTTTAAAAATATTTAATAAAAGTTTTCTCACAAATTGTTTCTTCAGTAGTTTAAAAATATCGAAAATAGAATTTAATTTAATTTATAAATGTGTGAAGTTTAAATGTTGAAAAAAATGTATAATATTCAAAATAAATCAAACAGTTAAAATTACATTTTTCTCAGTACCTATTTATTAGCCATTTTGATGGAAAAAAAAGCATAATCATACGTCTTAATATTTTATCAATGGGTAAGTGCTTTTCATTATTTCGTGTTTTATTATTTTTTATAAATCACGATGTTTTTAAGATTCAAACTATATTTAAGTTATTTGTACCACAAATCACTTGCGTGTGTATTGAATTGTATTGAATTATTATATGTTATAATAAGTATTATTATATTGTTATCAAAAATTATATCAACCTTTAAAATTAAGATAATTATATTAATAATATCAGTACAATATAACACACTATAATTTTTGAAATAGATGATAATATTCATCCTTTATGTTTCACTCAAAATCGATATAATATACAATGATTTATTACTGCATTCAAATTTATTACATTCATTACAACAGTGACCTATATATTATATTCTATTACGAGATACACTATAGAAAGCTACTTTACAGCAAAATGAATCCTCTGATTTTGTTTTTTTAAACGATGGTTTTTGTTATAGCTGGTCAATAGCAAATGTAAACACTATGAAATCGACCTTAAAAATAAAGAAAAATCTCTGGATATCACTATTCAGGTCGCAGTTATTACAGGTTAGTCGTTTATCCTGATTTAGCCTGAAAGTGTATAATCTTACTAGAGATTTATCAGTAATCGATAGTTATTTGTTTTTATATATAAAAACAAAAGGTACGAAATGGGTGACGGGTAGTGTACATTTTTAGTATTTTGTATGGCACCTCTTATAGTACGGACAACTACGCTTCTGACGCGTTATAGACCGGCCGCGGTCGTCCAACCAGAGCATTAAATATATTTTATACAAAATAAGGACTAGTTACTCGGAAGGAATACCCCACTGTTTAAATTATTCAAGGTGATGTGGTCTTAATAAGATATACACACTACCCGTAACGAGCAACATAATATTATAATATTGTAATATAAAGTCTGATGTGGGCGAGATCGCACCTGTTCGATAATCTTATTAAGCCGACCACTATAATAATATTATATTTATACCATTATAATATCGACTGGTCGGGCACCTGTATAATATAATATTATTTTTGTGACCATTTAATTTATCGGTATTGCGTGTCAAAAAATATTTTTTTAGTTTATACGTTTCTGGCGTCGAACTGTAAATAGACGGACGAGACGAACGACAATATTATAATAATATTGATAAGAATATACTAATAGAATACTCGCATAGTACGCATCGCACAACTTACATAACGGCAACAGACCGCTGTTGAGCATGGACAGCTTGATGGTGTTGGGTATGGACGCTAAGGACACGCTGTTGGAGGACGACGACGAGTCGGCAGCCGACGACTTTTTCTTCTTCTTCGGTTTGTCGTCCACGTACTTGCACGTGGCTGACTTGGACCGGCCCTTGTGCCGGTACGTTTTGTTGTTACCGCCACCGTGGTAATCGCTGTGCGGATAGCAGCCGCTTCCGGTGCTGCTCGCGCCGCCGCCGCCGGCCACCGACGAGTCGCTCCTGTATGACGACAGCTTGACGACCGAAAACCGGACGGTACGTTATATGTTATCAACGGTAAAACGGGACGGGTAATAGGGAAAGCTGCGTACGCGCGACGTGCGGTTAATAATAACAATAATATGTATATACTGATAAGACGTCGCCGTTGTCGGAGGACGATTTAATAACAAATTTTTTTTATATTTTGTCGACGTCTTCGGAAATCGCGATCGAGTCGGCAAACGATCGCGCGCGCGCGCACTCGCGCACGTGTCAGAACGAAAAAAAACTGCGAACGAACTGACGCACTGCGACTGGCCGACGGACGGAAGACGCGCCGACGGGGCCAAAACCGTTCTGCTGCGGACGTGTGCTTGACGACGGATTCAAACGGGTGTTTCGAAACACGCGCTCGGCGAGACGAACGTCGTCGTGGTGATGCGTCTGTGTCGGCGGTGTTGGCGATTGTCGTCCGACGTCGGCGGTCCGCGGGAAACTACTAACGGCCGCGACGAGGTGGCGGTCATGTGTCATCGTCGTCGCTGCCGCCGCCACCGCCACCGCCGCCGCTGCCGCCGCCGACGACGACGGCGCCCGCGTATGTGAGGCGCCTCGGCTGAGCTCTACGACGCTCGTCCGGAGAGGATTTTTATCATTTTTTATCGCCGTCGAATCCCGACTGCCAACAGGTACCTATTCCAATAGTGGCGAGGTGCGAATAAATCACCCGTAATGAAAAATAAGTAAATAAGTAAATATATGTTATTTTTAAAATAAAACTACTGTTGTGGATGTATGCGAGAGAAAAAGAAACATGTGTCCATTGATATTTCGGTTATAAATTCATCAAATCGGGTTAGATATGATTAAAATAGATATTATATTGTTGTGACGTGGTTATGCGAGTTTTTATGGAATTCGTCGTATTGATAGTATGCAAATGTTGGTATTGTTAAAAATGTATTGTATGTTTTTTTTTATGTGTGTATAGAGTTATTGAAACGATTGATAGTGTACACATACATAAGGATATACAAAATAATAACGTCGCTTAATAATAGATTTAGATAGGTACTGTTAACTTATTTATCGTATCAAAAGAAGAATATTTTAATACTCACTCTTTCACCACACTCCTTAGATAAAATTTGTGACTGCTAATTGATAGGTAACTGAATGACCACGATAATCATTAAAATTATACATCGTGGCAAGCCACTAATAAATTGGTGTAGTTATCGTCATAATTTCAATACTACTTAACTAGTATATCTAAACTTTTGTGGATACATTTTAACTATTGTATGTTTACCATTTAAAAGAAAAATGAAGTATGAATGACAAACTGAATATAAAATATACTGTATGCTATAAATAAATAAATCATATAATTGTAAAAAAAAAATATAAAAATTAAAAAAAGAAAAAAAATATTGTTAACGGTTTATTTTTTATCCGGACATATCGTAAAACATATTTTCATGTCACATAGCCATGTCTTAAATCGTTATTCAAAAATATGAAATTCCATATCCTATACACTAGAATAGTTTAAATTTTTTAAGTTAACATTTTCTCACGTATTTAACATTATTTTAAATATTCCTGGTTTGTATTTGTTTGGCTTATATTAACTGCTATATAACTATCGATTCTTAGTGTAACTAACCATCGAACAGTAAGCCTTTAGTAAAGTTTTCTCGAATTTCATCAGCGTACCATATGCCTATCAGATAATATCTATATTCTATATATATTTAAACATACATTCGAACACATACTCAAAGAGATTTTGGCATTTGACCCACGCGTTTTTGCCGAGACTAAATCCGACGTTAACGATCCCCTTTTCCTTTTCATTGTTATCGTCCTCCCGACCTATAGCCCTGCAGCGGCAAACAAGGCTTTTGATATTATATGCTGGTATTGTTGCTGTACATATAATATATACGGCCGTGATACAGGTAAAGTGAATATAATAATATATATCGTGTGGGTGAAAGTGCACTGTACACAATATAATATAATATATATGCAACGATGTTTAATGGTTATATATATATAAAGTACGCCATCGACAACAGTGTATTGTCAAAAATCGAATACGCGCTAGGCCACCCACACTATTATGTTATATATATCGCGAGAACTGTAAGCTCTGTTCAAGTCACTGCTGCGTTTATAAGTATATACTTTATATTATATTGTATGATCGTATGCGAGATAATAAAAACCTTTATCATATACACATTACATATTATAGATATAATATAATATAATATTATATAGTCGTAAAATAAAACTCGTTTCCCGTACATAGTAACCTTTATATTCGGCTTTGTCTCCTCTTCATTATTTGAAATTCTGCATGATAAATAATTATTGAATAATCTCGGAAAACAAATGTTAAAAAAATAGACAAGTATTATCCGAATTAAATCTTACAGAAAATAAAGTTAATGACGTGTTTTTTTTCTTGTGCAACCCTAAAGTAAAAAAAAATTATATTATTATTTTTCTAGACGAATACTTAGAATATCATTCCCATTAATAATTATTATCGAGAATAAATTAAAAATTTGCTTACAATTCATTTTACTTGAAAAATCGAAAAAAATAATAGTACACGAAGAAAGCCAGAAATAGATCTCACCAACTATATTTAGTAAAATTTAACGTCTCATAAGTTTTTTTTGGATTCATACCATAATATTTTAATTATATTTTTACAAAAAATTTTTGATTATTCAAAAAACTTAAAAATTAAATACAGGATTCCTTATAAGTTTTTATAACCGATTATATTTAAAATAAATAATCACGATATTACCATTTTAACTATGTTAGACTTTATGTTATTGAGAGCAAATCCACAAATACTTTTAATATCTGAAGATTATATTTTTACGTTATTTGTAAATATCATTAAAATTTACAATAATTCTATAGTTAAAAATGTACAAGATGTTCAATTTCCATAACTAAAAATTAAAAATGTATGACCATTTTCATATCAAATACTAATACTGTTATCAAAGTGTACAAAATATGCTAACATAATTTGTTTTTTATAGTCATTTTTGAACGAAATTATATATGTAAACGAAAAATAAGGGTTTTAATTATTTTGTTGTATTATTTATATTATTCATGGGTATATACTTGAAACTTTTAACGAATAGGTATTATATCTTATTTACACAATGAAATTTTTGTAATATTTTCGAAAAAGGTTAATAATTCAACCTATACCGTATTACAAATTTACTAAAATAACTTATTTTAATAGTAATATGAATACGTAATAATATATCATAAAACATATATATAGTTAAAATAACTGACAAATCGGCTTCACTCAATTTTTTTTTTGTGTGTCCAATAACTTATCATTGATTATTTAATTTAAATTAAACACACCATATATTAATGTATGTATTTGATACAAAACCAAGATTTTTTTGTTTTCTATTGCATTATTATTTTAGTTTATAAAAATCAAAATTAAATGTTCTAATTAGTTTGTCTTAGTATAGCCTTGATAGTCGTACAAATTGTTTTATTTAATCATTTGTCCCGTTCGAAATTATATCACGTTAATCATTCTTATTTTTAATTTTTCAAAAGTTATTATTTTTGATATTAAAATGTTCATGGGTAAAAAAGGCTCTTTGAGTACAGCTATTAGCTATTATTATATATTGTTTTTTCAAGGCTTAGAGCTGAAAATTAAGGAAGTTCTTCGTTTTTCTAAGTATCTGTCAGATGTCGCAAAATTTGTGCAATATCAAATTTACTTACTTACTTGAACGATTTTCGATTAGTGCGCTAGAGTGCTATACTAATTAGCCATATTAATACTGCACCCTACTGGCCTAATAATTATAATATTAAGGACTTTATTAGATATTTATTGAGTTTATTTCATCTTGAGTGTTTTATACTCTTATTTGATCAATAAACTAGTATAAAGTATTTAAGCTTATTATGATGATGAATATTTCACTTAGGCTTTATTTAAACTTTTTGTCTGGAAATACTTCTAATATTGCAATTGAAATTACGATTTTGAAAGAAACGAAAAATGCATCAAAGTAATTTAAAACTTATTTTTAATTTGATTTACATTAAAAGATATGACAATATTACATTTATTGTAATACTTAAATACCTATACGATAAAAAAAAAACCTTGTCATCCTCTCCGATAAATTAATTGAAAATCATACTAATAAATAATAATAGTATTATTCTACAAAAAGGGACTGATAGCTAAGTGAATTCACGCAATTTTGGTCTTTGTACGTATACAATTAAATTTGTTCAGTTTCCTTTCAGAGACGGAAATGAATAAATATCTATAAATACGATGCTTTAAAGTTTTTTTTTTTTGTAAAAGTTTTAATTTAGAAGTTTACAAACACCAGATCGTTTGACTTTAATCATAGGCTTAATACAAAATCATTGTTTTCAGACTTCAGCAGTTTGGCAAATACAACTGAACAGTATTATATATAGGTACATGCCAATCATTCAACTAAAAACATAATTATTTAATCAAAACATTATTTTCCAATTTGCATAATAATAACATTACTTATATTTTTACATAATATAAATTACACATTTTATAGACAAACAAAAATAAATTAAACCGTATAAATAAGGGTACATAATTATAATACGTGTTGTATTAAAAAGTTTGACGTTCGGAACTATGCCATAAATAATTCAAGAGCCTATGTAAGATGACATAATTTGTTCATTTACAAGATCTGTCAGAAATATGTGTTTAATTAGGATGTATAATGTCTTTTGGACCGGAAACCACTGCTAGCGCGTAAAATCATGTCTGCTGCGATATCGGAAGTACCTTTATAATATTTATTCTTTTGTTGCATTAATTATTCATGTTACGGAAGTATTAAAGTTATTGTCCAAAATAATAATAGTCCACCCATTGCTTCATTTTGTATCGTTTTAATACAATAGTAAGTAATAATAATAATAATAACAAATTTCAACATTGTCCAGAGCCATAAAGTATTATTTTCCACACTAGTGCAGTATCACAGGCCTACTTTTATTCTTTCATCGTTTTAAAACAATATAAATATATATATATATTTTTTTTTTAAATTTTTTATTTTTATTTGGATTATAATATTCAACTATACATAAATATTAATTTTTATATACTGTCATGAAATGAGTTTACGATAATTTTATGGAATAAAAATTGAAGCCATTTACTGTAGAATATATTTTATTATTATATTTATCATTTATGAATTTTATACCTATTTGATCAACGTTCTTATATAGTCAATTAATATAATTAAATCTAATATGTAAAATATATGTTCACCTAAATGTATATAATATACTTGTCTTCAAATGTATATTGCCAAAAAATCTAATTTTTCAGAAATGTGTCCTGAAAACATGACCATAATGATCTCCATTGCATGTATTCCGGCATCAACCAAATTATGAATATAATAATATTATCACGGTTTATTTTAGAAACGCGGAAATCCTAGGACCTCAACACCTGCGTCTGCAGTATCATACAACAATAAATGCATCAGTGTATAATAGAAGCATAAACGCGAAACTCATATCTTTATTATTCATTGATGGCATTTTACAAATTAAGTATAAAATTCAAATGTAAATCGCTTCTTTAATTATTGACGTATAATATTATGAGTGAAATGTCAAAATTCATTACAAAATAAATCCTAATTAAAAGACTTTAAAATTATTGTTAAAAAAAAAAAGTTTATTATAATTCAAAAATACATAAAAAGTATAAAATATTATAAGAGCGATGCGTAACTAAATTTTAAAAACAAAATTAAATAGTCACAATTTTTTTTATAAGCGTTTACAGTTCAAATTTTTACGAAATATGTTGAAATTTCGAAAATTTGAAAATAATTTTGATGTTGAAAAATCATAAAAATGTTTGTGTTTTTGTTTAGTTATCTAAGGATTGAAAATATAACACTTAGTTTTCCATAAGTTTTCCTTCAAGTAGCTATAGAAAAAACACGAAGAAAAATGTTAAATGCGTTTGAATTTTAAATTTTCACGAAATAGCGTATGTAACGATAACGATTTATCCTCACACGATTATAAATATTTGTTATTATTCAAAAATTATAATAAGTCGTAGATGCATGAAAATTTTACTAGTTATTAAGATTGGCATTTTCTTTACATGATTTAAGTTTCAAAATATTTTGAATTTTTTGAGCTATTTATAGACGACTGAAATTTTTAATTTTTCTGAAAATTTTTATTTTTGAAGTGTCGATAAAATTTTTTTGGCCTAATCAAAATACATAAAAATTTAATACAAAGTTCCTCATATATTACTCATATAGTAATTTTTGTTATTAGCATTTGAAGTTCAAATATTGACAAAAATTCGTCAAAATCATGAATATTTTCAAATTATTTTGTAGGTATAATGCATAAAAAATTTTGCATAAATAGCTAAAAATTGAAAATGTACTACAAGATTTTTCTTAAGTTTAGCTTAAAATAATTATAAAAGAACTTAAATTTTGGCCATTAAAACATAAACCACCTTTTTCACCAACCATTCGAAATTATATTCTAGGCTGACAATTCATCTATGTTCAGAATCGTTTTTTGTATACAAATGATACCTATCATTGGATTCAAATTTAACACTCCTATAATATATAATAATGATCCATACAGCACCTAATGTACAGCTGAGCGGTACTCACTTACCCGGTTTATTTTTTATTAAAATTTTTTTATTTATTTATTTATTAAATTCTTACCTTACAACCAGTTACTATAAACAATCACCGTCTCGACTAGTAACATTCTCGGTGTCGCACAAATTAACAGAATGACCTCCAGCCATAAGACATATACATGTAAAAGCATACATTTTTTTCATCCTCCACACTAATAGTTTAAAATTAATTTTAGTTTATGTAACACAACTATTGACGAAATTTAATACTTCATCAAATACTTATTATACAATGCCATTAAAAAAAACAACATTGAATGTTATTAATTTGTTAGACACAGATATATATTTATCAAATGCTTATTAAAATATCACAAATTAAAATATACTGATAAAAAAAAAGTATTATAATGTGCATTTGTAAAACAAATTTATTTGTAAGTATGAAAAATCAAAAACAGCAAATACATAAAGTTGTTTAATCATACATAAAAAAAAAAATGTTCAATAATTATAAAATTAAAATTAAAATTAATATGTGTCGAAATAAATAAAAGAAAACTAAATTTAATGTGGTTGGTTGGATATTAAATGTTTAATACTATGATAATAAAACAATTTTTGGTTTTGAACTTATCACATTCTGACATACATTTATTTTCGAGGCAAGTGATGTTCATCATTTTATCAAAATACAAATTAAATACAATTTTAATAATCGGCTATATACAAAAATTATAATTAAGTCTGATTGAAATCAATTTACACATATACTCTCAATAATATCAATCTTAAGTACCATAGGTATCATAAGTTTTATTATTTAAATTCATACATAATAAATTGTATTTTACTCACGTTTGGTTTTCACGACATGGAAATATTTAAAAATATATTTATAAATAACTTTTAAACTATAATAAATAATGAACAAAACGAAAAAAATAAGGAACAAAAATGTGATAATTACATCAACTAAAAAATATTGATACCACACAAGATTTAAAGCTTGAGATTTTAGATGTGGTGCACCATTATGACGTAAAACGTATTCTGTCCAATAAACCACTGATTCTGCTAGTGACATGGGTCGATCTTTGAACCGTTCGGAAACGATTTTAGCATTTTTCTGGTAGCTGAAAAAAATATTACTGAGTAATCTGATACTTGGTCTATAACTCTTGTAAAGGATACTTTTACGATTCATTAATAATCTAAAACTATTCACCTATCGTTGTTGACAATTTGTAAAACAGCGTTTAAAAATGTCTCTTTGGTAACGGATAACAAGTCCATACTGATCGCCATACCGGCGTTGACCAAACTGTCAATATTTCTTGGTTGATCATAAAAAACAGGAAAACCAAGTACAGGGACACCTGCGTCCACGGCCTCGTACACTCCAGATATGCCTCCGTGACTAATAAACAGTTTCACATTGGGATGTGCTACACAAAACGTCAGATAACACACATTTAATTAATATTATAACTGTTAAATTTAAAAATTATATCTTGAATACAAACATACAAAGAATGTCACGTTGCGAAAACCATTTCCTTGTCATCACATTTTTCGGTTTGTCTTTCATATCGCCTTCATATTTCCATAATACTTTTTGTGGAACCTGAGCAAGAGCCTCTCGGAACGCATTCTGAACGTTTTCCGGTAACTTTGACATCGAAATCACCGAACCGAACGTGAAGTAAATCACTCCATGAGGTGCGTCTTCGATGAATTCTAAAATATCCTGTGAAAAAGTGAAAAAAATACGATTGAAAAAATGTTTCACTACACATAACTATAACACAGTGGCGTTAACGTACCTTTGGTATTGGTTTGGGAGGCGTCACATGTATACCACCGATTTGAACGATATTTTGAGTCAGGGGACGAGCCGGTTCTGTGATGAAGTGCGTGTTTGTGAAAATTACTGATGGTTTTGCTAAGTCCACGACATCGTACGGTCGTGGGTCAGTCCACTGAAACATAAATTCATTGTACCACCTAGCCGTTGACCAGCAAACGGTCATCACAACGTTGACGAAACGCTCTGCGAACGTTTTGGGAACCACCCGATTGGACATCAAGTGCCCCGTAACAGAGGGGTTAGGATCATGTCCGGTAAACGAACGTTCCATGTACGAGACGATCGGTGACGGAACCACATAGATCATTGGCACTCGTAGCACAGTGGCCACATACGCCACGCACTGGGACAATAAAGGTTCGGTGATTACCAAATCGAATTGGTTCGTAAACGTCCCTTTCAGGATGGCCGACATCTGTGGATGTTCGTAAATCGTGTCACAATCCGCCCGTGTCATGTTCACAAGTGTTTCCATCACATTCTTGTTGGCTAATTCGATCAGTGTTTTCAAGTCCACATTAAGGGCAGGTTTTATCAGGTTGGACACGTCCACCTCTGTGTAACCGTCCCGGTCACCGTCCACGAACGGCGTGAATACGGTAACATTATGGCTGCTATCCGTCAGAGCCCGTAGAACTGATCGCATCACGTTCCAGGTACTTTTTCCCGCGTTTGTCTCGACCGCCAATATGTTAGCGGTACTGGCTGGTGTCCACTGGAGCGATGCGACGCAGGTGCAAAACGTTATCAACAACACAGTGAATCTCGACATGGTTGTTTTCCTATTACTGTTTTCTGTTATTCAATATACAAGTACAAGTACGTATTTAAAAAGATAATGTGTGTTGTGCTGATAACATGATAATGAGTGTATGATTGATCAAAAAACCTAATAAGAATTTTCTAAAACATCATATTATAATATTTTAAGCACGCCGTTTTTAATAATTTTCCCGAAGCCGTAATGAAAGTAATCTATCACAATGATTTGTTTTTTTTTATCTAACCTAACCACAGTTGACTATATCGTAATTCTTTCACGGTACATTAATACGTGATCGTAGAGATTTTCTATGTAATATATTTAACTCGTTACTCATCTGTGGAAGATGTTTTCGGTTGAAGATATCCTTGAGCACTAAAGCACACTTTGTTCAAAGCAGTAATACTAAAAAAGCATGATTTTGCTGATTTTATTTGAATCGCAAAGAACTATAACAGACACATGTTGTAGTGCTTTAATTAACTAATACAAATCTTAGACCTTTTACTTTTAGGTTTTAATCTTTCATAATAGATAAAACAATAATTAGTTAAAAAGTACACACTATACTTAGTATGTATAATGTATATTGTATATATTTATTACAAAAAAAAAAAAAATGTTCTAAATTTATCTTCAATATACATATATTATTAGTTTATAAGTAAGATAAAATACAAATTTAGGTATGATTGTTTTACATGATGTCATAATCGAATAAGTATCGAATTATCAATGTATTTAAGTATACAGTAGCAGTAGTTAAGTACAAAATTATCATTTAGTATTAAACCAATTACAGATTATTTCATTTATGATGACTTAATCGATGAATTTAGAATTTTAGATACTTAATGATATGTATAATTATTAATCATAAATAGACTATTTATAATAAAGTTATAATCTACGTTCTTAAAAGATATGGTTAGGTTAAAACTTATCTGTTGTCTGCTTGCTGTATCAGATTTATAGTTCAATAAATTGTTAGTTGTTTCACACAAGCACTGCAGGTTATGCTTATATAATCCATATTTTTGTAATGTATCATATACTATACATGTATGACGTATGTGACAGCCAACATCCATGATCAAACTTCAGACAAGCATATCATGGCCGAACGGGCTAGGTCCTAGCCGCTAGGGCGACGACGCCAGAAGTAGTCAAATCGGCGGTATACGCATATCTCCACGCCCCTGAATAGACACCAAACGTAAAATTTACTAGAGATTTGGGGAAGTATAATCTTAATTAGCCGGATGTACGTATACCGCAGAAAAATAAAAATTATTAATATGACGTATTCATTCATAATGTTATACAATTTAGCTTTAGACACTGAATATATACTAATACACTATACAATAGTATACCTACACGTACATACACACAGTATATGATGGTCGTTTTTTTTTAATTTGAGTACCTACCCGGTTTATGATATAACAAAATAATGTTTAAATTTTTTTTAATAACAATAACAATTTTCCAGAAAATAAGAGTTAAAGAACACAGTTCTAGGTAGGTATAGTCTAGTTAGAATATTATTTTTATTATTTAAGAATATTATTTTTAAGACCATCTTCGTTAGCTGATTCAAATATGTTGACATTTATGACATTTATTTTTCCAAAATTTCTTAAATATTGCGACGATGGCATATTTTCAATCGATTTATTCTATTTACTAGACGTCTATATGAATAAAAAATTTTATTAAGTACCTATCCGATTACCGACCAATTTAAAATAAACTGTCTTATATTTTCTGCTATTACTAATGACAATTATACTACTGCCATGTTTGTTTGTTTATGAATTTCATTTGTATTGGCGTTATTACGTTTTTTAGTTCACAATTTAGTCCTACCAGCTATGCCGCACAGTGCAGCACCTATAATATAAACTATTAACGCGCGCAACATCACATATCACAACTCGTGGATGGATTTAACATTTCACCTATTTAAGCTACAAAAATATACTAATATACGTCATATTTGTTGTAATTGCGACTTTTTTTTGGTTAATCAAGAACCCACAACCAAATTTCCTGTAAAGTTTTAAAACTTTCCGATTTAATTCCTAAAAACACCTTTTTTGAAACTTAAATGACTGGACTATCTCTAATTAGACATATTATTTTGTTATCTCCGTTTTATAATTCGGTACTTAACATCGCAAATTTAATTTTATAGTTTATTATGCATAGTTCAGAGGAATCATACGTGTGTATATATAATTTAAAAATGTTCGTAGCTAGCTATAAAATTATATAACATCGACAAAACACTTCAATAATGAATAGACAACACGTCGTTATCTTCCTTTAAGTTTTTTAAATTATAATTAACATTAATGTTAAAACTTCAGCAGTTAAACTGAGCTGCTAAACGTAAATAAGCTATTGCATAAACTTAAGTCCTCGTAATATTATACTATTTTCCTTGAATTATGGTTTTTGAAAACTTTATGTATACTTTTTTAGATAACCAGCTTACTTATTACTAGGAAATTTTTAAATTCATTAGCCATGCATCTCTTGGAATTATCTACTTCACATTTGGTTCTTTACTTTCTATGACGTTGTTATCAGAAAACGTATTGAGCTGATAACACGAATCACTCTCTCAGGTTTTGTAGAAGTTTTCTACGAATACGAAGGTGAAATGGAGGACACATCGAAGAAAGTAACTTACTAATGACAATTAATGACGTGAAAATGGTATCCAAAACGCCAAACGTAACATTCTATGATAAACAGTATCTATTATAAAACTGATAACTACAAAATTATAAAATGTAAGATCCAATTTGATTTCAATTCTACAATTGAAGTTATTTTTGTATTATTTCAACAAACTTCAAAATAACTTCGACATAGAGCTACGTTTATTCTGAAATATAAAAATATAAGACAAATATTCTAATAAACTTTTAATAGTACTAAAAATTTTGTATTTTTAAAAAAGTTGAAAAATATTATGATTTTTAAGACGTTCATATATGGCCGTGGTGGTCAAGCCCGGATTAAGGCGGAAGCCAGGGGCTGGCACCTTCCCCGGGACCCACGTGTGGAATGGGCCCATAGTCTTCTAGGCTTAAAAGTACATTGAGTAATAATTTGTACTTTTAATAGTACTCACAAGAATATTTTTATTATTATTATTATTTTTTTTTTTTTTTTGAACTAACGAGTGATGGGGCTCGTTAAAAAGCTAGAAAAAACTTTTACATACAAATACTTCATTTTATTTGTAAATATATATATTTTAATAAAGAATAATATGTTTTTAATGTTCGTATTCTCACAAATCGTTATCATACTTAAATAAAAATGTTTAAATCTGTTTTGTTGTATACTTTCATAATTTTAGAGAATTGTTTTCATTGATGTGGGCCCATAACCATGTTTTGGCCCCCTGGACCCCTGACGGTCTTAATCCGGGCTTGGCGGTGGTTTTCAGATTCGGTAGGTATCCGGTCTGAACGAATGTTCCTCATGATGGCCCTCGAATCACACAAGCACGGTGTGGCCACACACACTCAAGCGCCGACGATTTGGCGACGACAGCACCGAAGTGGAATTGCCACTGCACCGTCCGAGGTTGTTCGTAATTCGTATAACTCGTGGGCAAAACCCTACAGAGTGATCATAATTCATAGCTCACCGTGAGTTTGATGCACGCTGTGGCCGCAGTCGGACAGCGCTCGTAGTGCGGTCAGCATAACACTGTTCAGTGTTGAAGACTAAAGCGATTATATGACTGCAATGCCGCCGGGAAAACGACATCAACATTATTTTCCCCGCCGTTACCTGCAGCTGTTGTATAATCTAGGAAACAATTATTATGCCTACTTATGTTATATTGGTGTAGATCAACGATTCTCGATATTTGTACATGGGATTAACAGCTTACATATTATTTTGTAACAAAGAATATTGAATTAAAAAACATTTTGATTTAAGCACCTGAACACTTTGCTTTAAATACTAATCATTCATAAACTACTTGTTGGAATTTCGGTTATTATGTGTATCGAAAATATTCCGAAAAAATACTGCTTTAGAATATTATGAAATTAAAAATGTATTTTTTCATTCAAAAAAATTATAAACTTTAAAAAAATATTTTACTTTATTTTTAATATAAACTAACTAAAAATAAATATTTTTAAAAAACGTTGAAATATTTTAAAATAATGAGTGTTGTTCGACAAAAGAATCATCTTGGATACTTTATTGACCAATATGATGGCGATGACACATTGTTTATACTTGTATATCATTACACGTAGGTACTTTATAGTTTATTATGCTTATTATCAAACGTAATATAGTGTATTTTTTTATGTATGTATATGTATTAATACGAGTGGTGTTGCCAGCTCTTTTAAATGTAAATAATCCTCTATCTAAGCGAATAAGCCTGGTTATTGTTTACTAACAATTATAGCTATTATCAGTCTCATTTTATCGTTTATTGTTTATTTAATATAGTACCCCCCACCATCATAAATTATCAGTTATCACTCCTGCAATAAGGGAGAATAAAGATATTATTATTTATCAAATATAGGTTGACGTATGTACTGTATTATTACATATGCGATTACGTAACATGACTTATTAGCAAAGTTATATACTACCAGCATCAATTCAGTATTAATATAGTAAAATAACTTTAATATCATGAATAGGTTAAATACAAAAATATAGTTATCGAATTACTATTAAAATATGTTACAGGCAAATATCATTTAATAAAACGTTACAATGCCACACCATATTATCTAAACATCCAGCTATATATTATTTTCATTTTTTTTTCAAATTAAACAAATTTAAACTTAAAAATAGTCGTATTTTAATTTTAAAAATATGTATATAAATTAATATATAATATTGCACAATTGTACGTCTTTTACGTGGAATTTTCACCTGAAATGAGAATTACTCTCAATTAATAATTTTCCGTCAACAAAAAAAATTACTATTAATAATATTCGATTAGGGATTTTTGTTATTATTTAGCACAGCAGTTCTTAATCCGTGGTCTGCGGGCCCTTGGGGGTCCGAAAATCATCGAAAATAATTTTTTTTTATTCTAGAGTGAGCCTTAATGCGGGAACCGCTGAGCTATATTATGTAAATCATCAAATATAAAATAATGTATTTTTTTTCCCCATACAAATAATTTTAAATTGATTTTAATTTAAGGGGCACAATCCATTAACAAAATTTTAAATACCATCACTCCCGTATTAAATAATGTGATGACATGCAATATTATAAATATGTTGTGTACAGATATATTCAAATATATTTATCAAAGGCACATTATAATATATTACCTATGTATTTTCCTTAGATCATATACAATGGATAGAGCCATGTCCCAATATTTTGAAGTACATATAAGCGACTAGTCACGAGATGATCTGCGATC